>JAFIRS010001778.1:127500-295804 GCA_018342105.1 Gonioctena quinquepunctata | reverse complement strand
TTCTCAAACTCCTGCTACTTGTGGACTCTGACCCAAATATGTTATTGTATATTTGAAATCTGAAGCATTTAGGCAACTGACATCGTCCGCATTGAATTCATCGAAATCTTTTTGACAACCATGATTTGAATAAAGTATCATTATCATCACGTAATGTCATTAGAATAGATCTCCCATATCGGGTTATACAAATCGTCATACCAAGTATGTTGAAAGCTTTACCGATGGGTAATGATGATATTGGTCTTTGTTCAAAGCTCCACCCTCTTTTCAATTATTGAAGAATTGATTCTCTTCAAATCTACAACTTTTGGAAGAAAAGATATAGTAAGACTGTATGAAAATAAAGATTATTTCACCTTATAAAAATACACTCACTGAATTGAGAAACTTCTCGTACTCTGTATTCCTCTGATGATATTATCTAACATCTGATTTCTCATCAACGACTCCACACATTTTTATAAGAGACATCCCACCCCATTTCAGTAGATGGGGTGTGAAGGATCATTGCGCAATTGACCATCAGCACACTCATCAATACTCGCAGTTCACTCTTAACTCTCTCACAGGACAAACACCCTCCTCGCTTGGAGAGTGTAAGGATTCATGAAGGTCATGACTACACAGAATATGTATGCCTACACCACAACATTAGTCAAGGTCAAACAAACATCGAGATCAAATCTTTTGGTTGCCGAAACAAATCCAACATCAAAACTCAAGGTCAAATCTCAAACTCAAAACTTAATGTTATGAATCTCAAGGTCATATTCAAGGTCAAAACTGAAGTCGAATCTCAAAGTCGACCAAACCCAATATCAAAAAATCAATCAAATCAAGGAAAAAAACTCACTGCACACCTGCAACTATTCAAGGTCACACGTGACGTTATAGTGATGGGGGGAGACCCAGAACCGGCTTAAATCTCCTACTAACAGTTATCGGTCGAAACTTTTTCGATTGGAGGGGTGAGTCGGTCTTCTGTACTAGTTTCATGGTCCCCAAGATCATTTCACTTCAACGGTATAATTATTTCGTGACATTACATAAAGAGTCCAGTTTTTGAAGTGTTAGTTGATACACGGAAGGACTTGATGACATCAGTAATAATAAGCAAATGTTTTCCGCAAACACTCATTGAAATAATCAACAAATCAGTAATCGTCCGTAGTGAATTACGCAAATCCCATTTCAATGAATTGGTAAAAAATATTTCGACTAACAAATCGCCCCTTATATGGAATATTGTAAATGGTAACAATTCATTAAATAATGAGCTTTGCCCATTTTTTTATGCAGAATCAACATCCCAGAATGACAGAACTGAAGCTTTCTGTTGAATACTCTCAAGATGCCTGCAAAACTTACTCGGAACGTGTAAATTTGCATCACACTTAAAGTCATTTCTCCTTATGAAGTTTTGGAGTGACGTAAATTGAGTTTTGCGAGAATGTCAGACCCAACTTAACCACTAGTTTGATATAGGTTTATGCAACGTGAATGCCAATTCCGAGAAAATAAAATGAGAGGAGAAAGGAAAAATGCAGAGACGAAATGCCGTTATTCCAAAGCAGTGCAGATATATAATACTAAATTTGGTCATTTTCTCTGTCCATTCTCATTCTGTTCAATTCATTTTCCAAAAACATGAAATTTGATGCAACACGCTAACTCCAAGTACCATCATTCAATGATACTGTGAACGCTGACCAACAAATATATCAATCAGATTGGAGGAGAAACTGCTTCGGTTGATTATTATCATTTCTATGTTTTGGATATTTTCGATAATAATGATGGAAATTAATCTAAGAATCTATATAAGTGCATAATGGAAAATTGCCCAAGCAGCATCATAGTGACGAAAACAAATACTGCAACTTCGCCTCGGTGTTTATTTTGTGGTCACGCAATTCTCATCTATAGTAGCCACTTCACAGTTCTATATCTTTTTAGTGTCAATTGAGGTGTCTGAAACAGTATGGCCACTAAGCAGAATCACCTTGAGGGTTACCAAATTCCAAAGTGGAGACTAACGGTCGCGATGAACATCCTGTACTACTGAAATATCACTTGGAAGTCTCAATCACTTTCGATAGGGTATGATAGTTTTGGTGACGTTTTAGTTACTTCCATCAAACCTTCAATGTGGCAGGCACTTGATTGTGATACGTGGTGAGTGTTGCCACGTTTCGGCTATCTCCATTAGTAATTGCCACAGTTCGCATTCGATGAAAGTCACTACAAAGTTACAATTACGTTTAAAATTCACCATCGAGTGACCGTGGATAGTCGCAAATGTTTTCAAATTGTTCAATTATGGCTTACAAAAATTTTACCTGTTACGTGACGCGTGAATAATATTCATTCAAAATGGAATAGGTTATGCGTTTTCAAAAGAAATTTTTTTTTGATTTTGTATATAAAGTGTGATATAAATAGATAGGATCTCTGACTTGTGCGTCTGCCTACTATTCATACCTTGACTGTTAATTCAGTTTGCCTAAATGCCATCATTTTCATTACTTGTTAATTGTTACATGATACTGGATAATCATTGATTGGATCTGCATAAATCATCTATACTTGCAACATGTCCTTCTTTAACAATGAATAGACATATACTCGCTATTTCAAGGTAGCAGGTCATAATAGCTGCGACGTGTTCACCATTTTCTAGGGTATAACACCTATTGTAATTTTAAGGTTATAACTTTGAAGTGATAAGCCTGCGACGTGGGCACACTTTCTAGTGGTGGAAAAGTAAACAAGTTAGTTCCACTGGCCGCTTTATGATGATTGGAACTTCAGAGTAGTATATTTTCAGTTCCTGTCACCAAAAGTTATATTCTCTGAAAGCCGCCATATTTACAAGAATATGCTGGGTCGCTATTATTAGAGAAATTAGCGGAACATTCAATAAAGATTTATTTGTCATCAGTACTGCACCAAATTCGGTAATTAATAACGTGAGTATTGGTTTCAAATAACACAGATTGATAATAAACAATCTGAAGGATTTGAATACATAATTTCAGAGGCGAGTTATTTCCAGAATTAAGTTATTTCCAAAATCATGTATGTTATGTAACCTGGCACAAATTGTTGTCAAACACCTCAAAATTTTCCTGATTCGTGGCCGCTACGTTTCGTCCACTAGAAATGCTACTTGGTTGTTTTCATCAGCTTTTTCGTTCCGATAGAAACAGTTCTCTGTTTTGCAGAACCCTACTAACGCCAGTTGGTAAAAAGCAGTTTTTCCAAACAGGGACCAATACGTTCAGTGGATGAATCCAGCAAATAATACCTTTTCCAGATAGAATGATTTATTGAACTCAACAACCAATCAGGGCAGATCATCGTACATCAGATCTTTGATAGAAACGTCAAATTCAAATCGTCTAATTTTCATTCTTTCCTTCGTCAACAAAATTATATTGACAGAAAAGAAAATTGGTGGAAAAAAAATCTTTTTGGGAATCCTATTTGGCAGAAGTGAACAGGAAAACTCGTTATTTTCCTTCCGACAAGTACAGTCCAAGTTATGATCTGATAATACGTCGGAATAGACCTTGTGGTTTCTACTGAAACCGTATTGTTTTTGTTCATTTTTTAATTCAAATAGTGGACTTTCATCTCCATCACTGCTTTCATAGGTCCTTCTAGTCCTCACAACAAAGGACCTCGCACCGCATCAATGGAAAATTGGCTTTCGGTGAATTTGCTCGAATTTTATATTGTAGAACTTGTGATGCTGATCAAATGAATCCATCGTACCATCGCTCTAAATTCAACAGTTTAGATTAGGTAGGGTGCTGAAGATAATTTTGTTTCGAATATATAAACCAAATCGAGTATGCATCAATTGTTCATAGGGCCGATTTGAATAAACTATAGAAAACAATGATTCCTGCACGTAAAGGCGATATACAGGGTGAGTCCAAAGATAGCTAGTTTTTTACTGATTTCCAAAAAAATTCAGCGGTGGAATTTCATTCATTTTCAGAAATTTTGTTGGATACCAATATCAATTGCGATTGAGGATATTAGCATCTCCTGAATTGAACTGACATATTTATTATGTATTTCTCATGAAACTACACCAGTCCTGCTCATTAATATAGCCAACTCCCTGAAATTCCAGAAAAGTCGGTTACAAACTCGATTGTTCACGGTGAAAGTTCACTCTGCAGATACATAAAATAAACAGGGTGGATCAGAAACTAGTGTCCTTTACTGATGATTTCCTCGAAGTAGTTATGTTTGATATTGATTTCCACAAATACATTTTGTTCGACACACATCTGTTGAGATATTTTGAAAAAGAATCTGGAATATTGTGAATGACATGTACAAAGCTATATATACTACGAATAGTAGAATGACTCGAGTGAAGGTGAAAGAATCTCGAAAAATATCAAAAAATAAAACAAAATCATTGAATAATATTATAGGTAACTGAATTTGCTGATATTTCATTACAAAAAATGTTTCGTACCTATACAGAGTGTATCACATTTGCGTGACAACAATCAATTTCAATATTCTTCGGAGACTTTCTAGATTTTAGAATATGTTGCATATGGGATTTTAGAATAAACCACAATTGACTTACATTGACTAGCAAAATTACCAATTCGCAAAACATACTCGTTACTCGAATTCATACCTCAATCGGTAAAATGTCGATTGATTGATAATTGAGACTTCCTGTATATGGAAAGAAATACATGTTAAGTAGCTTGCTGTGAACCATTCGTGGCCAATATAATCTGGAAAGTACTTACACTTGGAAGGGTGATGGACTACCTTTAGTTTGGTCAGAATGGCTCGGGATTTGGGATGACATATAGCAAAACAACCATATCCATTTGCTCAACTAATACTGAATGGTCATTTTGCAGTCATTGCATATGTTAAGTTTTCATTGAAATCATAGTAATTATTGGAAAAATGGCTAATCGTCACCGATTGAATTGTTTAACGTTATATTCATTACACAAAATATGAGAACCAAATCAATTGAAACGTGGAATTGCCGTTGGAAGCCACGACCAAAGAAGACTTCCACATTTCGCAAATATTCATGGAAATAGAATCTGTTTGACATGCATCCAATCAATTATTCAAGAGATTTATCAGTTTCAAGAAGATCCGCGATGTTTTAGATTGAATATTTTAACACAATCCTCAAGGCACACGTGTCTTATTTTCAGTGGTGTAGCTGATCTTGTAAGACTCACACTAGAATGCAGTGTCAATGTGCTCATAAATCAGAACATCTATTTACGAGAAAATACCCGTTTCTGTAGAATACATCTCGATGATCGTGGGTTTTTATTTTCCATCCTACAGATAGGCTTAAGATATGTCAATAGACCTTACGCTCTGAATGGCCAGGAACTTCAATAATTTTAAAATGAACTCAGAACAGAACGTGCATTGGATTACGTTTACGAGAATAGTATTTCTGATGAAGAATTCCAATTCATCGCTCCGATCACAAAAGAACAGTTTGGTGACTTATACAGGGTTATTTGGTGAGGGTAGATCGGGGACACCGAGGTGCTTCTAAGTAACCTATATTTCACGGGTTCATCGTTCTTTATAACCAAGACACAGGGTGATTCATTAAGTTCTCCCATTTTTTCGAATAATCATGACTTATGAACCACCCTATACATTTTTGTAATATTAGGTTCGTATGTTCTTTATCCACAGTGGTGTCGATTAAGATAATGGAAAATAGTCCGGCCTTAAAAAAAGTAGGTTTTGAGTCGAAACAACACCCTGTATATCAGTATTTTAGAATTGTATTTACAAATTTGGAAAGAGCAGAAAAAAATACATGAGAATGGATGTTCTTGGTGTTTCCGCATACAACTTTTCTACTCAGCAACTTGAGTCAATTCTAGATGTTTCGATAATGAGGTAGCACAAATTCAATTTTTTTTCCCAAATGGTACTCTTCCAGCTTCAATCCATGAAATCTCCAACTATTTTTTATTCTCCTAATTTCTGGATCCCACCCCCATTGAAAAACGGAAAGATAAATTATTATTATCAATGAATAATGATAATAATAATAATAATAAATTTTATTAGCCATTTAGGTACAATGTGTACATATGGTAAGTCCTACAATACATAAATTACATGATATAGCAAAACCATATTGTTGGTCATTGAGTATAAATAAACTGAACTGAATAACGATCATGTGTATAAATAAAATCAAACGAACATGATGACAGCACAACACCAGATACATATTTAAGAGTGACACGATTATCAGTCTTCAAAATCGTAACCCGAGTACAAATGAACCACGACCATACATAATTAGAATCATTGAATTGAAGCTTTATTACTGAACAAGTAAGATGACACCACACTACAAGTAACATATTGAAAGTGAAATAATTGATTAAAAGTGAAATAATTCACAATAAGGGATCATCCAAATATTCTTGATAGGAATAGTAACCTTTTTCAATCAGCAAACTTCCATTCTGTTAAAAAATATTCTATCACATTCCGAATTTTTTATTGCCGTTGGCAATTTGTTCTAGAAACTTAATGCTTTGTAGAGAGGAGCATTTTGGAATTTCGTGGTTTTGTGGTTTGGTAATTTTAGGAGACCACCATGTTGTGTGTTGTAAGCATGCGAAGAAGCATTGGTATCAAAGGATTTCAAGTTGCTTCTAATGCCTTTTGAATATTTCAAAATATAGATGGATGGAGCAGTTGACAATTTCTCTCTTTTGAATATTGATTTGCAACTATCTCGATAGTCCATATCAAATATTATTCTTATGATACGTTGCTGCCCTCTAAACACTCTACCAAAATCTTTACCACATCCCCATGACATTATGTTGAAGGAAATGTGTGAGTATACCATTGCATAATAAATGCTTAATAAACTCTCCTTGGCTACACATGTTTTCATCTGCCTAATTGCAAAAAATGCTGAATTTAGTTTCTTGCATACGTGATTGATATGTAGATTCCAGTCTAACCTCTCATCTAGAAGTGTTCCCTAGAATTTTACATCTTGCGACATAACTATTTTCGCAATAGCGTTTATTTCACTAGGGATATTATCCTTTCTATTATAGAATTTCATAGAAACTGACTTTGTTGTGTTTAGAATCAGTTGTTTTCTCTCACACCATGATGTGAATGAATCAATTATTCTGCCGACATTAGTTAATAGTACATTTGGATCAGGCCTAGCAACTGTGATTGTTGTGTCATCGGCAAACATGGTGATGTAGCAATCAGTTACGTGTTCGGGCAAGTCGTTGACAAATAGCACGAATAGTAGGGGTCCTAGGACTGACCCTTGCGGTACACCTACGACAGACAGATGAGCACGTAAGTATGCAGAACCCTGAAATTGATAAATAATCCATTTTACCATCTCCTGTTCTCAATCGCTTCAAAAAATAGTATTCAATGAATAGGGTTGAAATTCAAATGTCTGTTCAGTTAACTGTAAATGATGCTACATGAGTGATTGATCCTCCGAAACCAATAGTATAGTTGAACCATTTACAATTGCAGACGCATGAAAAACAAGTTTGGAAGTCTTGGAGCGGTATTCGTTGAGCATCAGAGGCAGATAAAACTAATTTTATTCAGATATTCGAATAATTTGAAAACACATTGAAATTAAAAAAATATGCCATAAGCGAGGAAGTATGTATTGATAGGCAATCGGATCATCATAATTTGATTTTCCTATGGTTGACAAGAAGCCGAATTTTCCAACCGAACACAACAGAGCTATAAAATCTTCTAAAACCTATTTCGATCTCAGACCAGAGACGCTACTGGCTTTTATTTCTTCAGACCTCTTCAAACACAAATGTAACTCGTGATTCATTAGTTTACTTATCCTCAAACGTTTGTACACACCTATAAGCACCACCATTGGCTTGCGGACCGTTTTGATTGGCTCAGGCGAATCTGCTGTAGAACAAGACAGCTTTCACTCAAACCCACTTTGGCTGTCGGCTCTTTTGATTTTCTTCTGATCTTCCGTTCGGCGATGGAGAATGTTTACGAGTAGTACACATTATTTTTCGTTCCGTTACTCCGCATTTACGCTCGTGTAAGCGAAGTGAGTTTTTGATTTTCCCCTTATAGAAATAGCTACTGCAACTGAAAATGGTTAAACTATAACTACTCAGTCCACAATCGAAACGAATGGCAGATAATGGTCAAGACTGATGTATCCAAACATTCACTATAGTTTGAACCCGAAGAAAAAATCATAAGTAAGATTCTACTATTCTTGGGCTCTAAATTTGATTATTTATATTTCATTGATCAATTCAATAACTCATATCATCTCAATCCTTCATCTGGTTTTTATATTGATTCCGGTGTATTAACATATTTCCTGGTCTATAATTGCAAAACTGGTTTTTCGTTGGTTTTCATTTTCTCGACTCACCCAGTGAACGTTTAACGCAAATGAAATAATCATTTTATATGAACCTATTATGGTTTATTGTTCAGTTTGGCTGAAACCAGCTTTCAAATTAATTTAAATTTCCTGTAATATCTTATGAGCTCCTTAGTTCTACTGAAAGTCAACCAACTGCTTTGATACGGGTAATTTGAGTTTCCATCTCCCAGCCTCCAATCCGATCATAAATCCTTTCTAACTTGCTTTCAGCTCGCTACCAGGGTTCAACTGAATTTACGAAACCTACTCGGAACATTTGTTGACACAGCTTATAACAGGTGTAGTATAAATATTTATTTCACACCGATAAAATTAGGTAAACAGGCCATGTAAATAAAAAAAAATAGATTGTTTTTGTTGGTGTTCCAGTTGATTCACAATTGTGGGCCTTGAAAGTAAAAATATAACAGCACAATTGTGATTTTTTTATTACAATTTTTTATTACGTTTTATGGAATGAAACAAAACAGTTTTTGTTTTTGCTTAAACAAAGAAACACGTTGCATTTAGTGCATCGAATCCTTGGAACATATGTTTTGTTATACTTCATCTGAAATGTCTTCCAATACTGCATTCAATGATAATAAATAATTTGATTTGTTTGTACAGGGTGAACAAAAATTTATATTTTATTTCAGTAAGAGAATAACTTTATATCCAACAAAATACAACATTCAAATAAAATATTGATTTTTGTTCACCCTGTATGAACATATCGAATTATGTATCATCATTGAATGCAGTATTCAGAAGAAGTATGAGAGAATAACTTTATATCCAACAAAATACAACATTTAAATAAAATATTAATTTTTATTCACCCTGTGTAAACAAATCGAATTATTCATCAAAATGCAATATGGAAAGACCTTCTAGATGATGTATGAGAGAATAACTTTATATCCAACAAAATACAACATTTAAATAAAAAAAGTTCCGGGTTGCACTCCGGGAGTGCCGACAGAAGTGAAAACATATTTTGGCGCGTTAGACATTTTTAAGATGGGTACTAGGGTTATTGGGTTATGAATTGCATTTTATTTATGAATTGTATTGTATTAATTATAAGAAACGTTAAAATAGATTTATTATTCTTTTATGAATCATCGTTAACAATTTCGACAACTCTTGTATCATCATCATTATCATTAACATTATTACAATCTAAAATAGAAACTATAGGTTCATGGTAACTAAAATAGGAAATAAACAATTTTGATCCGAAGTTATTCAAATATCATATGCACACACCATAGGTGCGTCTCATTACGGTGTCGCGAGTCCAGCGATTATCTCTCATCTACATGCCTACCTCGCCATAAGAAATTTTCACTTCAAAAAGTTGTTCACCCTGTATAAACAAATCAAATTATGTATTGTCATTGAATGCAGTATTGGAAGATCTTTCAGAGGAAGTATCACAAGACATCTATTTCAATTTAAAAAAAATACCGATTACGTCACGTCAAACCCAGTGACATAACCTCCTTAGAATATACATTGAAAAATCGGCATATAAAAACAAAAATCGACCTCTTTCAGGATGTTTGTCAGAAGTACATTGCTTGCGAAAAATTGAATTTGTTCCATAATTTAGCCGCGTCCTGTGTAACACAAAATTGGAATAGAAGATTTGAACTATTATTATATTTGTAATGAAGTTTGGGGCCTGGATTATATATTTTTTGAGTGTTCAAACTACGAAACACAGAAATATGAATTGGGTAAGAATTTACTAAACTGTACAATACTTCCAATCTTTCGAACTCACCCGCAGCGAACAATCTTTCTGTGAATACTATTTCATTGGAATATCTAGGTAATTGCAACTTGCAATTGTGATTGGGCTCCTTCGTTAACGCTTACAGTCCTGAATTTCTTACTTCACTATCCGTGGTCTACTTACCTTTTGCAATAAAAAGTCACCCTGATCGACTCCTGGGTGTGGAGCGAGTTGCCTGAACCATTCAGATGTAATTTACAATGGTCGGGTGAATTTAGATATTTTTAACCGCCGAAATAAAAAAAGGAGGAGTTTTCTAGTCGACGCGTATACTTTTTTTTGTATGACCACGCATAATTTTCCACAGAATAGTCCAATATTGATTAATCTTTTTTCAGTGGATAGTGTATGCCTTGATGTCGGTCCCATTTGGATTCAATGAAGAAATTTCACTCCTAAGCGATCCTACCACGCAAAACTTTGTTCTGGGTTATCCGATTTATATGATTCTTCTTTCATTATATAGGGTATGATTTGAAGTTGGTCCCATTCGAATTGAAGGAATAAATTATACCCCTTGAATAGGAAAATAGGCATGATTCATTGATTTCACACCTATTAACCGATTTTGTTGAAACTTGGCACACATATGTGGTTCTGATGATATAACCTAATGGAAGCCCAGAGTTAATTTGATGATGGCGACGAAAGACAGTCGAGGGATCTCCTCAACGGTTTACAGTAGGTATTTCGTGTTTGGGGTAATATGAACATATATAATTACATATCCTGACTAACTGACTCACTGATTGACTGATATACGATCAACGCCCAAAACAAACCACTGGTCTTGAGAGCAAATATTTAAACAGCATATTTTTTTGTTATTCCATCCCTACATGGTGGTGGGTGAGATAGGGGCTCAAAGTGGGAATACATTTGGTTTTGGGATTCGAGTCATGAAAATTGGTATTTGGGCTCTTCTTCACAAATGTAGATGAATGTGTTTCAGGCTTTTCGAAAATTCAAACTTAAATGGGTAAAATGGGGGTTGGAAGTCTGTCAAAAAAGGTTGGGTTTTTTACAAATAAAAATATTTTTGTTTTGAATTCTTGGAAATTCAACCCCTAGAGCAGTGAAATGGGGGTTAAATTGGGATTGGAAGGGTGTATGGGAATTCCGTTATTTCTCAAGTTGGGGTCAGGAAAATTGGTATTCTCAGTCTTTGTTACAAATAGAAATATATGATGCAATTCAGTGTTTTTGGAAATTGAAGCACTGAAGGCTGAAATGAGGGGGGAAAGTTTGTATGGGGTTCCGTTAGTTTTCAAGTATGGGACATACAAATTGGTATTTGAGGTCTTCGTTACGAATAAAGAAATATTTTTAGGAATTCCGTCCCTGAAGGGGTTAGTGAATTCATAATAGTCCTCACAGAAGATTCAAAACTCAACGCGGACAAAGTCGCTGGTATCTGGTAGTAAGTAATACGAAAGTATTCCAAATAAGCAATTAGTGAAAAATGATTTTTTTAACAAAAAATAAAACCGAAAAAAAAATTAAAAGCAAAACATAAAAACTTTTCAACATAACATTAAACCGACGAAAAAGAAGAACTTTTTTTGTCTCAATAATAACTGAGCTCCTGAACTAATGTAACTGATTTTGAGTCGCCGCCACACAAGCAATTGAATTAGGTGAAGCGTGAAATGGTGGCAGCGGGATGCACGGCGGCGTCCTGATGATCTGTTAAAAGAAATTCAAGGATCTTTGTTGATTGTTTGTTTGGCGGCAACTCAAAATTAGTTACTCACATTAGTTTAGGAGCTCAGTTATTATTAAGACTTAAAAAAAACATTTTATTTTTTGCTTCTAATTTTTTTTTTCGTCGGTTTATTTTTTTGTGAAAAAGTTTTGAGTTTTTGCTTTATAGTTTATTTTTTCGTCAGTTTAATTTTTTGGTAAAAAAATTTCATGATATCCGTTCTATCTCCCCAGTAGCTGGGTATATGGGTACTGTACCTGAGGGCCACAAAAAATTGTCAATTAAAATGGTCAATTGGCTGGCTCCGAAAATTGAAAGAAATATTATTGGAGGTTCACAAATACTCTAAATATAAAATATCATATTCTCAATGGGTGAGGAGGGAAAGAAAATATCTTTGAAATATATTGTTATATCTTTTGATCCTTCTGTAATGGAAATTTTGATTTTGATTTCATGTCGAGATCTGGAAATAGTAGGTTTGTTATTGATTGTTGATAATTTTGATGATGTTTTTCTTCTCCTTACGATTCAGGAACAAACCTAATTGAGACGAATCGTTCCACTCTCTTTTCCATTTATTGTGGTTGTATTTGTTATATTGACTATGGAAATCATGGAAATTTTGTATGTTGTATATTGTTTCAGTACAAAGTAGCATAACAAATGAATTCACTGGCAACATAAGGCAAAATGTGTATCATGAATATTTTATGAAACAGGAGGTGAACTGTTGAATGAAAAGGATGGAGGAAATATTTGGGTGTTATCATTTGGGATATTATACCATCCACTGAATTTTATACATAAATATAGGGGATTTTCCGAATAACTAGATATATCCTAGACTTTCTGAAGATAATATTGAGTGTAGACGTATGTATGATTACAGGAGAGAAAAGGCGCACCTTACGACAGAATAAATCTGATGGAATAACAACAACCTACCATTTGACGTCGATCATTTTATCATAGCCCTACTCAGTTCCAGAAGTGATGCTGATAATATAGCAATGTCACAGAACTGACAGTGAAGTATAACCATTCCATATATTCAATTCCATCCTGTTATGAGGAACAAAATTCAAAATCGTCTCCACACATTAAATGCTTTAATTATTTGCACTACATGTCAGTTGCCTCAATCCTTCACCTCCAAAAATCACAACCAATTCAAATGAATATTTGAGAGAAAAAAGTTTACAAATCGAAGTACTTCCAATCACCTTTTTGTTTTATGATTTTAGGAACGCAATGAATGAACCCTTACAATTTTTTCGTATTTTCAAAGAAAATTCACTTGTTAGTTTCTAAGGATTATTTCATTTCAACGTATCTATACAGTGTCCTACCCAGAATCTGACTGATTTTATAGAGTTCGTCAATATGAGATTATCAGAGCAATGGATAGGTAGTAACCATCCAGAAGCAGGACATACCCATTGTCATCGCAAGGGGAAGTGTCTAATGATAAGGACCTAGCGCATCGTAGGTGTAGCTCTTCATCTAACTTAGGACATAATTATTATTTTAGCACTTGTAGGTTCAAGAAGTTACTGAGTACTTCAAGGAAGGAGAGGAAGTGGATCTGGACACTTCATAACGTTCCTACGCTCATAATTATCTCAAATGAAAGACTTCACTTCTCCTATCTACCCTACGGCGGTAATATCAACTTCAAAAGTAGGAGAAGCGATTATGGTTCTACAGGGGTAGGTACTCAGGTTCAACTCCAACGTATCCCTTCACTAAATCATTATCTGAAATGAAACATTACACTTCTTTTATCTAGTTTCTGATAGCTCCATCAACATAACGGAACCTTGGTATCTGGAAATTGAGTTTCGAAGTATACATATTAGGAAGCACCATTTGTCTATAACTGTGAACAATGGAAGTTTATTGCTGAAATCGAGTTTTTGAGGTGCTCCTCTCATGATGAGTCGAACATCAATCAGAGAAAAGTTGAGATGAAATCATGGTACTGACAATATATCCTGCGATGACATTCCGCCTTAACATGGTGAAATAGATCAACTGTAATCTACTTTCAGGGAAGTGTAATTAAATGATAAATAATTTTATATGATAGCTGACAGCATAGGAAGATTTCAGAACAGAAATGTTGCCAGTAAGTAGTAGTTTCACGATGAGCTACTCGGATGGGCATGTTTCAATGTTTGAAAAACATTTATTTTGGAGCGAAAGGTGATTCAATGGATATGGTCAACCCAGAACCACTGGTTATTGTTTGGAGTCTACGAATGAGATATTCGAAATAAATCACGTTCTAGTATTTGCTCTCACTCACCCTTCGATTACGATTTCCGGAATGAACATCGTCTTGGCCCACATTCATCAAAAGTTAGACTACAAATTAGATTTTCAAAATAAACTTTGTTGAAGCCCGTATTTGTTGAGTGGCAGTAGTAGGGCTGTGTGCAAGGGGCGGCACCAATAGTCAATTACTTTTATTTGAATGAATCGCATCAACCTAGAAGGTTAGGTTAGGCGAGCATAATTTGATTGTATAACATTTTATTATGATTTCGGTTACATATTTTTGGCAATGTTTTGAGTGTTTATAAATAGTTTGATGTCACCGAATACACATTTTGGGCCGAGTATGGTATATAAAGAGCCTGGAATATTGCAGATGTTCCTTTGTGGGGTGAGTCTCCACTTCGCAAGATTCACATATTGGTTCAGGTCTTTCATCGAGTAGATATTCATGAGGCGTGTGTGGCCGGGGAGCGGGCCAGTGAGAAGAACTTGGGTAGAGACTTCCACGGTTTCACTGAACTCTTCGCTTCACGTTGTTCCGCGGTGGTAGCATGCCATTTTTTCTGCCATGGTGTTTCTAAGGAGTTTTTCATTATATATGGAACGTCGAGGAGTTCTTTATTATATTGTGTCACTGTTTTGAAGATCTCGCTATTATTGGCTTATTTTGTTCTCTTGTCTGCTTCCTTATTCCCGGGTATTCCTACATTCCATGAATTCAGATGAATTCAATTCATTTGGCTTTCATTTTTGCTTTCTTAGAGTTTTTTTTCATTTTGAGTATAACTGTTGAATGGATTCCAGTGAACTGAGGGAATCAGTGAGAATGAAAAATTTTATATCATCAGAAGTGTTGATGAACATGATGGCACGATAAATGGCATATAGTTCGCCATTGAATACAGAGCATTATTTGGGAAGTTTGAACTGTGATGAGACGTTGGGTCCTATGAATACTGCTTCCGTATGGCTCGTTTTTGAAGCGATTGTATATAGGTTCACGAAGTCTTCGTAGTTCTCCAGAAGAAGACTGACTTCGTTGTTTTTGATAAGTATTGGATTGGTTGAGTGTTTATTGGCTGGGCTGGGGTGATTGAGATATTTTGGTTCAGGCAATGTCCATGGAATGGAAAGGGTTGAATTTGATGGGATAGCATTCTGGAAGTGTTATTTTTGTTTGGTTGATGTAGATTCTCGTCCTCTCGTTAAAAGGTTTGGCTATTCTTTGTTTGTTCCTTTTTTTTTCCAAAGAGCTCACCTAATTCTCCGGAAGTGGTGTTGTTTCGAACACGACGTGTTGAGTACCCTTTCAGCTTGGCAACATAGGTTGGGTTGAATAATACCCTTCTATCTTGAAGATATGGTTCTTCAACTTCACAACGGAGACATTTGGTTGATGTTGTTCAGGAAGCTCCCAAGGATATACGTAGTGCAGAGTTCGGTATAGAGTCGAGTTGCTTCAATAGATATTCTTTTGCTGACGACTATGCTATTGAGCCATAGTCCAGTTCGGAGCGTATCATTGTCTCATGGAGCGTTAAAAGTGTTTGACGGTCAGCTCCCCAGTTCTTGTTTGCTAGGGTTTTCGAAAGATTGAGCCTATGGTGACATGATGAGATGAGATTCTGTTGAGTTTTCATATTGGTAAAAATATTTTCTTTAAATTTTTCATTCTTTATCATGCTGTAGGAAAAAAAATGAAAAAGTTTTGTTGATTGGATGTCAGGCTTTGGATACACATTCTGAAAAACTGTCATCTGTATTAGTTCACAAAACTAAGAACCCGGTCAATTCGTGCCGGATATATAATTTAAAGTGAGATTGCCGTCGCCTAAACATTAGTGGTCCTTCTGCCGACTGAACAAATTCTATGAATGCAGTTATTATGATCAAACGAAAATCTGAACTACAGAAAGAAGCAGAGAATAAGAAACTCCCACGAAATACGTCTCAGAGTCGACGAGATGATGTGAGTAACGGAAGTGACATATCAGTTGTCAGTGTAGCGAAAAGTAGAAGAACGTCCGATGCAGCCCGATCTCAATCCAGCAGTATCACTAGAAGACTGAAACTGGAGGCTCCAATGGAAACTGATGAAGCGATAGCCAAAATTTTTGCGGTCAGGGAAAAAATGCAGATGCGTAAGTTGGAACATTAGATAAGAATGATCAAGACTGGACTGGAACTGCCAAATACAAGAAGGGGTAGGTTCTTATCTTATTGATAGTATAGACAATGAATCCATCGCCAATGTCTCCGAGATTTCAGGAGAAATTGAGGTTGCTCAATGGTTGGGAAAATACAGAAAATGAAACACCATTATCAGAAAATGTGGTGTAAAAGAAAAACAAAGAAAGCAAATTATGTTTCCAAGCAGACATGAACAAATGTTTAGCTAGCAAGCAAGGTGATATAAGAGACTGGTCAGGATTTGATTGTCAATTCCAATCAACAACGGATGTTTTGGGTTTTTTAAATGAGAAAAACTTGGGTAGACTTCGTCGTTATCTAAAGGGTGGTGCTAAGAGGTCGGTCGAGAACTTGCTTATTTCTGTAGGGTCGGTGAGTGATATTTTGAATATCCTTCAAATGCGCTTTGGTAGACCAGATTTAATAGTACGGTCGTTGGTAAATGGAGCTAGAAATTAACCATTTCTGCAATCTGATGACTTCAAATCACTGATTGATTTCGCTGAAACAATTTCGAATCTGGTGGCTACTTTGAAAAGCTAGGATATGAGCAATTATTCGAATCATCCTCAATTACTAGATGATTAGGTACAGAAAATACCGTATAGTAGTATGCAACTCGCTTGGGTTGAAAAAGTTGACAAATTTGATGGTGACATTTCTTTAAAAACTTTCGAAAATTGGGCTTGGCAGAAGTCGTAAGCAGCTAGATTGGCAAATGCTTCGTGTTTATCGAGAAATATGAGATATAATTGAGAAGAATTCAAGAATGAGGATTAAAATATACATGCCTTCATGACGACTAGGAGAAAAACGAAGAATTATAAAAAAAAATATATTTTTTGCTCTGACAAGGTTCAAAAAATTAAAAATCTGGAAAATTTTCAGAAAAATATGATTCGTTTCAGTTATTTAGAAAAGGAGCACAGATCAAATGATTGCTCGAAGAAACAAAAATGCACTGTTGCCGGTTGTAATGAAAATCATCAACAGCATAATGATTTTCAAAACAAGGATAGTTCTATCGTAACATCAACTGCTCCAATTGTCGCACATAATTTAGGAGGTTATGGTTATCGGGAAATCCTCCTGAGAATTAAGCCCGTTACCATCATATCTGCATACAAAAAAATAAAAACTTATGCTTTGTTCGACGAAGCCTCGACTATAACATTGATGAAAGAAGACTTAGCTGATTCGATGGGATTGGGGTTTCAAAAAGCTTAGATATGAAATGGACTGACAAATCTACTTGCAAAAATTTTCTATCAAGACAAGTTACTTCCGATGAAGCCGGAGATGGTGGAATGCTTCCACTATGAAAGACGTTGAGCTTTCTGTACACCCAGTTAATGCTCAAGCTATCAAATTAGCCTGTTCCCATCTTCGAAATTTCAATTTTGCGACAATCAACAAAGGTCAACCTGGAATTTTTTTGGGCCAAGATAATTGGGATCTCATTATCATTGAAGAAATGGGATGGGTTGTACATGGAACTTTTCAAAGGAAGGGTTGATTGAAATTTTGTTTTACATGTATGTTGTGAAAAGGTAGATGATGTTGAAATCCATGAACTGGTTAAAACGTATTTTAGCACTGAAACTTTTGGTGTGAAAATAACAAGGATAGAAAAGTTGGCTGACGAGGAAGAGAGAGCAAGAATGATAGCGGAAAAATCTACACGGAAAATGGGTGGAAGATGGGAGACGGGATTACTGTGCAGCAATTACGGAATGACCGTTTACTGAAAGGGGCTGACTTATACAACTCACTTGTGATTATTTTATGGAAATTCAGACAAAAATAAATTGCATTTCCCGCTGATATTAGACAAATGTTTCATTATATCCTAATTACAAACGAAGATCAAAATGCGCTACGTTTCATTTGTCCAAGTCTAATTCAACAGAACCAGATGTTTGTGCTATGACAGTGATGCATTTTGGGTCGATTTCATCACCATTTCTGGCACAATATGTAGAGAATGCTTCAGGATTCCGAGAGCAATATCCGGAAGCTTGTTAAGCTACGATTTCAAAATATTCTATGGACGACTATTTGGTCATCGTTGAAACAGAAGAAAGGCCATTCGCCTAGTGAAGCAAATCATCCATGTTCATGAAGAAGGGGGATTTGTCTTCAGGAATTGGGTAAGTGATTCTGAAAAACTCAGAATTGACGAAAAAATTGTTAGAGATAGAACACCAAATTTTCAGGGGATTTTGGGACTGAAATAGGCAACAAATGACGACATTTTGAGGTTTGCACTTTTTTTATAAAGCAAAGAAATATATTCCGGAAGAACGAAGGAATCTCACCCAAAGGACAGGACAGAAAATGTTAATATTCTTATCAATCCTCTGGAAGTAATACAGAATTTCATTGAAAGGGACGAAATATTGTTGCAAGACATATGGAGGAGTGAAATCTCTTGGGATAACAAAATACTACATAATCTGAACGAAAAATGGTATCAGTAGATTTCGTAACTCGAAGTACTGAAATATTAGGATTCCTAGATGTTACCATATGAAGTATGACAATAAGTTTCGAATCCAACCACTCATCTTCTGCGACTCCAGTAAACACCTGTTAGTTCCTTGAGATTTCAGAGGGAAGAGGAAATATATGTGCCATTGGTTATGTCTAGAACACAGGTCGCACCTTTGAAGCCCATGATTATTCCAAGGCTTGAATTACAGGCGGCAGTTATAGCAAGTTGACTTGTTGAACTGTGAGAAAGAACATGACTATGACATTACATGAAATTTTTTCTGGTCAGATTCGAAGACTGTATTGAGCTGGGTGGAGAGGAATATGGAACATTTATCGCTCACAGAATTGGTGAAATCCAAGATGATAGGAATCATAAAGAATGGTTTTGGATACCCCCACATCTCGATGTTGCCGATGAAGCTACAAGGGATAGCAAAGACATTGATTTATAACCCCGCAGTACATGGTTCAAAGATCCCCACCACTCGTATCTACCATCGGAAAGATGGCCTCAGCAAGACAAGAATGAGAGATGTATCCAGGAGGCACTTGAACTGAAACCAGAACATATTTTGAGCGTCTCAAAGACAATAAAATTAGATTTTCTACCGAACATTATTCAATTTTTACAATGGACATAACTCGTGAGGAGTGATAGATTGATAGATTTTATTCTGATGCTTCAAAGTATACATATAGATTACAATGTTACCTCTTATGGAAAAAAAAATACAGTATCCAGTAACAACAATAATAAAAATTAATATCATAACATTGTATCCCTGGATTGATAGGAAATCATCTAAGCACTGCTGTGCTTGTGTTATGTTCTCCAGTATCAATCGAAGGAAAACACATCGAATGTTGAGTTGATTTAATTCGTGTGTCAGCTCAATTCATTGGATCAATAGGTGACATTATACAATTTTTTCTAAATTGATATTGTTTGCATTTATGAGTTTTTTTATTTCTCTCTTGAAAATAAATTTACTTTCAATATTTTTTACTTCGATTGGCATTAAGTTATAGGTACAATTTTGGACCAATGAAAAAAATGAATTTTTGTGCATGGCTTTTCGAAAACAGAGGTATATCTATAGAAAGGTTTATGATTGATCGGGTTTGGTGCTGTTTATTAGTGTTAATTTTTGGTTCTATTTTTGAGTGCATGTGTAGTAGAGAATGGTAAATGAATAGTTTTTTTATATTGAATATATCTGCTTCTTCGTATAATAAAGTTGTTGAAAAGAGTCTGGTTTTCTTCATACATATTTTAATGAGACTATTCTGTGTAACTTGTAGATTTTTTTGTGCAGTATTGCTAAGTCCTTCCCATATTGTTATACAATATCTTGAGAGGGATTCTGCCAATGAATTATAAATTAATAGCATATTTTTTCGGTTCAGAATGTCTCGCAGTAAATAAAATTTATGCATCATTTGTCTGAGTTTTTTCGCAATGTAAGTAGCATGTTTATCCCATCTCAGATATTGATCAACTAGTATACCTAAATATTTGATTTTGTCAGTTTTCACTATTACAGGGCAACTGCAATTAGTAGTTTCACAAGAAAGTTCATGGATTCTTGGATGATTTTTCCTAGGTTGATCTATGCTATTTAGACTGAAAGTTATAAATTTACTCTTTTGAAGGTTCAGGCTGAGCAAACTGTGATTTAGCCATACATATATGGAGATCAGACTCTTCTCAGCTTTTCTGTACAACTCCTCCCAAGTATCCTCACTGAAAACGATAGCCGTATCATCTGCATAAGATACTAGGTGGCCTTGAAATTCTCTCAGATTTGCAATTTCATTCATATGAACCAGAAACAGTAGAGGACCCAGTACTGTTCCTTGTGGTACTCCGCAGTTTATTTTGAGTGGATCACTCAGCGTATTATCAATTTTTACTCTCTGGATTCTTCCTGTTGAATAAGCTTGAAGCAGTTTTGATGCCGGACCTCTTATACCAACATTATCAAGCCTCTCCAATAACACATTGTGAGGAACTGTGTCGAAAGCTTTGGCCAGATCAAGAAACACAGCCATGCATTTTCTTGACCTGTCCAAATCCACCACTATTTCCTGAATAAGATCTATAACTGCGTTTTCCGTGCTGTTATTTTTTTTAAATCCAAATTGTCTATCTGTCAGTACGTCATGAGTTTCGAAAAAGTCCATCAGTCTATTTTTGAGACATTTTTCAAAAATTTTTGCAAAATTGCTAATTAAGGATATAGGTCTCTAGTTGCAAGTGCTTTTATAATCTCCTGTTTTATGGATGGGTGTAATTATAGATTCTTTCCATTGGTTTGGGATTACACCGTTCGTAAATGTTAGGTTAATAATGTGGGTCAATGGTTGAATGATATCAGTGTGAATGAGCTTTATTAATTTGACAGAAATACCATCTTGACCTGGTGCAGTGTTGCTTTTTAAAATTCCTATCACTGTAATAATTTCGTTGTTTGTGACGTGTTTCAGAAATATGGAAGACGGCTCCTTCTGTTTTGGCAATATTCTATTTACCGCGAGAGTATCAACTTTTTTTATTTTTGAAGCCATTTCATTTCCTACATTCACAAAATAATCATTGAAGGTATCTGCTTTCTCTTTATTGTCCGTCAATTCAATTTGGTCTTTGTTTTTTATATTTGTATTACCCAGTTCCCTTTCCTTCGATTTGGAATTTGAAGCGCAATTTATTGTTTCCCAATTTTTTTTGCAGTTATTTCCGGTTTCTTGAATTTGTGACTTATAGTATCCATTTTTTGTTCGTTTAATTAAGTTGTTCAACATATTTCTGTATTGTGTGTATTGTGCTTTCAATTCTACTGAAGGACGTATATTCATTTTCCTCTTCAAATTATCTCGATACTTAATTGAGTTTATTAATCCATTAGTGATCCACGGCTTGATTTTTCTGTTACAATTTTTTATTTCGACCAATTGCGCACATGCGTGTATATAGCTATCAATTTTGGTAATAAATAAGTCATAAGCAACTTGGGCATCCTGGGAGTTGAGTATTTCTTTCCATTTTTCTTTGTGTACAATTTTTTTAATTTTATTAAAATCTGTTTTTTTTAATTAATTTTTTATAATTATTTTGAATTTGATTTTGGTTTTGATCTGCAAACTTGATACAAAAAAGTGTTGAATAGTGGTCACTCAGGTTAGTTTGTACGATCATTGTAGTAAAAATTGTAGATTCAATAATATTTCGAGATTGTCTAACAAATATATGATCGATTATGGTTGCAGTATTTTCAGTTTTTCTTGTAACCGAGTTAATGTATGATTCAAATCCATTTTCATTCAAAGTATTCACGTAGTTATTTACTTCTGCTGAAAATTTTTCTGATAAATTGAGATTGATATCACCTAAGAATATTTTTATTTGATGATCCTGTGAATTACTCAAAAAATCTTTTAACTCATTTACATAAGTGTTTGCATTTTTTGAAGGTGGGCGATATGAAGCTGTGATGCCTATTTTGATCTGTCTGATTTCAAGCGAGAGTCTCAGCAAAACTGATTCTGTCATAATATAGTTAGTAGATAGAACATTATTCGAGTTTCTGACAGAAACTTAAACACCATCATTTTGATTATAATGAGAATGGTTATAATATGCATTGAAGTTTGGAATATTGAAATCACTTACCCTGTCTATCCCCCATGTCTCTGATAGTACAAATACACTGATTTTCTCTTTAACTGTTTCCAGATATACTAGTAGTTGCTCGAAATTTTTTTTAATACTACGAATATTGAAGGTTACTATGACTAATTCATTATCTATTTCTCTATTGAGACATTCATCGAAGTGTCTGAATACCTTTGTTTCAATCCCACCTTGTTGATCCAATAAATCAATTAACTCCAACATGAAAAGAAAGAAAAGAAAAAAATTTAAATACTACTAAGAGAAAAAAAATATAGAGTATAAAAAATATGATCAAAAATAAAGTAGAAATGGATGTGCGAGGTTTCCCTAGCAAATTTTATAATTCACATTAAATGGCTTAACCACAAACAAATGTTATTCAGATATTTGATATTATAATAAATTTAGTTCTTGGTGAGAATATATGGCTTTGATTTGATTATTCTTCTTGATGATTATTTTGCCGTTATCCGTCCATACACTTTTGTAATTCAGTTTCTTGATCGCCTCATCCATGAGCTTGAGTCTAGTGGCGGTTTAATTTTTCCCTTAATTTTTTGGAATTTTTTTTTTCCTTTTGTTAGGTTTTCTTTAATCACGACGTTTTTTCCCTTGAATTCTTGTTAGATTCATTTTTGTGTTCAAAAGGGATATAACAATTTCCTTGGTATTTTCGTTTACATCTTCCTTTAGGCTATATATACGTAGATTACATTTTTTGGATTCCTGTTCAATCGTATCAAGTTTTTTTTTAAGAATAACGTTTTCACCTTGTAGATGTTCCAATCTCGTATCCATTTCTTCATACCTCCTTTTATTTTCATTTTTCTGCACGTTACATTCCTGCGTCAATTCACTCAGGTGTTTATCGTATTTTTCCAGCTTATCATTGAAGTTCTTTGTGATTTCTGCCGAAACCTTATCAGCTATAGTTTTCAAGAAGTTTTGGTCCATCCATAATTGTTTTATCGCCACGTTGACAATCGTTTTCAGCTCATCGGTTTGCTCTCGAGTTAGCGGCATTTTATGTCTATCATTATAATAACAATATTCACTTAACTTTCAAAGAAATTCCGTTTAACTCAGAATTTCAATAACCTTGTTTTACTTGGTGCACAATTTTATTTCATGGACTTTGACACATTTTTGATCGTGGTATCGAATATTTTAAACTTGTTTTGCTAGGAGCTCGCTATACACGTCTACTCCATGTGGACTACAACAACAGAATGCAGTACGGCCTATGTACTGAGATTTGTGAAAAAATGCAAGAATGTGATATGGAAACAAGGAGAGAAAGAAGTGAGAAAGGGTGAATTCACAGTAGGAGGACTCAGGAGAACAGAAACATTGTGGTGCATCAGATGTCAGTACTAGAGCTTTACAGAAGAAATACGTTTGTTGGAAAAATGTGAGTCAGTACACTCACAGAGTCGACTTCACCAACTTTCTCCTAAATTTGACGACGATAAAGTTATTTGCCTCAGGAGAAGGGTGAGTTATTCTCCAGAACTCATCGAATATATGGGACAGAAAACACTCCTTTCTGAAAATTATTGATGAAACATTATCATCAGAAAATGGGACTAGAGGGCGAGAAATAATACTGAATGAGATCAAACAGCGATATTGGGTTATTCAATGACGAAGAGCTGTGAATGAAGCAGCACATTTTTGTAAAATCGAAACTTGCGAACCCAGCATTCCCGAAATGGGCAAACTTCCAAAATTTAAACTCACCAAGCTACTCAGACCCTTCGCATATGCTAGACATGTCTATTTTGGACCATTCATTGTGACAATTGGACGTCGAAATGAAAAACGTTATGGAGCACTGTGGACAATCGTTAATTTCATATATTTCGTCATGTTACATAGCATAGCCCTGTATAGGACTGTCGTTAGGTAAAAACATAATAATGATATGACAAGAGTGACGGAGACATTGTCAAGAAAAAGCTCTCACGTAAAACCTGTACAAATCGACAGAAATAGCAGTAAAGCAGTGAAGTTCGACTACGTTCATCATTCCCAATCAATCCGGTAAGAGTGGTCCTTCATCAAGCCACGTAGAAACATTTTTTGGTCCAATCGAACCGGGCGTATTGCCAGCAACCAGAAAAAAAATTGTGCAGTCCTCGACAGAAGAAGCATTCCTTCCAGTAGTGAGCGTCTCTCCAGATACAGTAGTCTACTCAGCCGTTTAGAATCAAGGCCAACGAAATTGCAAAGCAGCAACGACACAAGTAAAAACTCATTTTTCCTTTTTCCTGACAATCTCCCAACCTATCAAAAAAAGGGGTATTTCTCGATCTGTAAATTCTTATTCTTGTTCATTCATTCATATTATCACTAATTGAAACTTCATAATCACGCGAGGTGAATTAACGAGTCAATCAACACGTTTTCAAGCATTCATGGATACAGTAGGAAAAGGTAACATAATCGAACGGGAAATAAGGTTGAATAAAATCGAATCGGGTTTCGAACAATATGATATTGTACAATTGCGTTTGGAAGTATTAGACGGAAGCGAAGAAGAACAGCGCGAAGAACAAGAAACGCCATTTTATCAAGCAATTGCAAAGGCAAAGGGTCTTTCAGTTGAACGACAATCTCAAAATGTAACCAACACGCGTAATGATAGTCAAATTACTAATGCAATCTCAACAAACACGAACCAGGTAACAAATTTGAAATTACCAACAATACATCTTCCAACGTTTTCAGGAAACTATGATGAATGGATAAATTTTCACGATACTTTCTCACAATTGATACATGAAAACACGAGTTTGACAAACATACAAAAATTCTATTATCTAAAGACTTCTTCGAAGCATGATGCAGCGCGAATAATTCATTCATCACTAATTTCTGACAATAATTATACAGTAGCATGGGATTCACTCATTAGGAGGTATCAGAATAAAATAATTATTATTGACACTCATGTCAGAGCAATTTTTGATCTCCCAGTAGTCATAAAAGATTCAGCAACATCACTCAGACAACTCACCGATGAGGTTCAACATCATCTAGGTGCACTCAAGAATCTAAAATTGCCCACGGATCAATGGAACATTCTCTTAGTCTACCTAATTACATCAAAATTAGATAATTTTATGAACCGCGACTGGGAAAATTCTCTAGAAAATGATAAATGTCTCACGTATGATCAGCTAATTACCTTCTTGAATAGGTAATGTTTCTTATTTGAAACTCTCTCGGTTAACAATAGAAAATCCAACTACAATACGCAAAGAATAGCAAATAATCAAGGTTGTGAGCTACCGTCACATATAACTCATCAAAGGCAAAGAGGATATGAACTTTCACTTCCAGTTACCAATAACGGGCTAAGTATATCATGTCATTATTGCAAGGCACCTCATTCCATTCACAATTGTGCAGAGTTCATTAAATTGCCAATTAGCAAAAAATGCGAAGAAATCAAAAGATAACGACTCTGTAGTAATTGCCTCAGACCTGGTGATTTGGAATGGGCATGTAAATCAGGCAATTGTAAAGGATGCAACTTGAATCATAATACTTTACTTCACAATAGCAACCAAGCACATTACTCGAACAATAATTTACAACAAGTTGCCACCTCATCAAATGCGGATATTTCCGAAATCTCGACCAATCTTGTAACAAATACGGAAGAAATAAGACCCATACTAACAAGCAACTGTTATAATGCTAACAGTGGTACTCAATCAGAGATCATACCGAGCATTCAGCATTCAATCTCCGAACAAACAAGGTAGTTCGCAAGGCTCGGCACAAATACATATGAGCACAGAACAGGCAAACAAGGTATCACAAGGCTCTAACACAAATACACGCGATAATCAGTTAGTTTTATTATCAACAGCCCAAATAATAATTTATGATACACTCGAAAATGCTCACGTTTGCAAGGCTCTTTTGGACTCTGGTAGTCAGAGTAATCTAATCACAGAAGAACTTTCCAAGAAATTGAATTTGCTTTGCGAAGATTCTCGCATACCTATTGCGGGAATAAATCAAAATGTTATGACTATCACACAGAAAACAAAAACCACTATCAAATCTCGATCAACTTCATTCAAATACGATTTAACGTTTTTAGTATTAAACAAGATTACAGAAAAAATTCCGTACACAGAATTCAATGATGATGTAATGTCAATGTCAAGATCATTTTATCATTTTATCATTCACCTAATTTAATTTTTATATTTGGTTTTTATCTCAACCTGTTCTATTGGTGTTTATATTTATATTTTCCACAAAACGAATGATGTCGGATGTGAGGGCGGCAATTGATTCGGAAGCTCTAGAGTTCCAGTGTGGAATATGTGAAAGGAGATTCAAGAATGGAAGAGGATTGAATATTCATACAAAAAGGATGCACCGTTCTTATGATTAAGGCTTGGCTCCGCAAATGTGTGATGGATCTTTGACTTTGAATGAAGGTTCTTTTTCTGAAAATGAATCTTTCTCTGGCAGCCTAAATTCCCGTTTGTCGTTCCAAAAGTTGAACTCCCATATTATAAGAAGAATTCCAAAATCAGCAAGAGTGAGCGCTGCTGGAGCATTGTGTAGAGCAATTGACAACTGTGTTGAGTATAACTCCTTAGAAGCCTGGGAAAATCTGTTTTTTTTCGCATATAAGTCTTTCTATCTTCCAACATCCAATAAAAATCGTAAAGAATCTCTAACGTCGATCATAAAAAGTAAAATAAGAAACAATAATATTCCACAATATATATCTAAAGATATTCAGTCATTACCACCAACCACGAACCTTGCTAAGTGTGTAATCAATAAAGTCTCTGATGGGGATCTCATATCTGCTGTTCGAATCTTGTCGTCATCTGACACTATCGCAAGTTTTGACAGTCATACTCTATCTGAATTACGTTTGAAACATCCAACTGATTCAGAAGTTGAATATACAGGGAGTGAAAACTTTATTCCATTACAAGTCAATGAAATTGAAGTTTCAAAAGCAGTGAAATCTTTCCGTACTGGATCTTCTGGTGGACTCGATTCGTTGAGGCCATCGCACCTTCAAGATTTGCTTTCCAAAAGTTCTGGATCCATGGGCGAAAAACTTTTGAGTTCTTTGACTTCGTTCTGCAACTCCTTACTCACTGGAAAAGTCATACAGGATGTGATTCCCATACTTTACGGAGCCTCATTGGTTGCTCTCAAAAAAAAAGATGGTGGCATTAGACCTATTGCCGTCGGCTTGATTTTTAGACGGCTTGTGGCAAAACTAGCTTGTTCGAAGATAAAAGAAACTTTAGGTGAATTATTTCGCCCTATTCAATTCGGTTTTGGAACCCCAGGGCGATGTGAAGCCGTTGCTCACGCTGCTCGTCGATTTTTAAATCAACATCCAGATCCTGCCTCCACCGTATTCCTGAAAATAGATTTTCAGAATGCTTTCAATATGATTCATAGAAATATCCTTTAGAAAGAGTAGAAGACAAGATTCCGAATCTATATCCTTTCATAAGCCAATGTTATAAGAAACATACATTTTTAAATTTTGGAAATAACACTATTTTGTCAGAGAGAGGTGTTCAGCAAGGAGACCCTTTGGGCCCAGCACTCTTCTGTTTATGCATTGATAATTTAACCAAATCAATCAAGGCTGATTTCAACTGTTGGTATCTTGATGAAGGCTCCATAGGTGGTGAATCTGATGTAATTTTAGAACAGTTCAAGAAAATAATTTCAACATCAGAAAAAATTGGTCTTAAATTGAATTTTGAAAAATGCGAACTATGTTTCTTGGACGACCTAAAATATGACATACCAGAAATTTTTTACAGTTTTGCTCCTGGTATGAAACTTATGAATAAAATCAACTGGACCCTCCTTGGTGCACCCATGTCAGAAGAATCTTTGGCACAATCCCTGAACCAAAAGACTGAATCTTTGAATTTGATGGCATCCCGCATGGATTCCATTCCAAAGCATATTGGGTATTTTCTTCTGAAGAATTGTCTAGCTATACCCAAATTGATATATACATTGAGATGTTGCCCGACTTGGCGCTGTCAAAATGAACTTGATCTCTTCGACTCAACACTCCGTATGATTTTGGAGCAGATTACTAATAATAATTTCAGTTTTTCCACGTGGCTTCAAGCAACACTTCCCGTAAATAAGGGTGGTCTGGGTATACGACAAGCATCTTCACTTGCTTTACCAGCTTTTCTTGCTTCGTTGAAAAGCATTCAACATCTGGTTGATCAAATTTTACCTGATTATTTTTCCAGTGTGCCCGATGTTTACTATATAGAGTGTGAATCTGTATGGTGTTCTGAAACTGGAACCTCTGCACCTGATAATGAAATTTCCCAAAAATCCTGGGATCTTCCTCTCATCGAATCGTCATCTAAACAACTCCTTGACTCGGCTGTTAATTCTCCTCTTGAAAAGGCTCGACTGAAGGCAGTTAGTACGGAAGAATCTGAAGCTTGGCTCAACGCTCTTCCAGTTGCATTCCTTGGAACTTTATTAGATGATGAATCTTTCAGGATTTCTGTGGGTTTACGTTTGGGCTGTTCTATTTGTGTGAGTCATAAATGCAGATGTGGATTTATCGTCAACGAAAAAGGGACGCATGGATTGAGTTGTAGATTCAGTACCGGGCGTTCGTCTCGTCATTCAACTGTGAATGACTTAATCAAGCGAGCTTTATCGACTGCTGATATTCCTGCTGTCTTAGAACCTTTGGGAATCATTCGTGATGATGGTAAGCGTCCAGATGGGATGTCTCTCATCCCATGGAGTCATGGAAAACCTTTAGTCTGGGACTTCACCTGCGTAGATACCGTTGCAGCATCACATATAGATTCAACATCCAGAAATGCTGGTGGGGCTGCAGATTCTGCTGAAAAGTCCAAATTGAAAAAATATTCTACTTTAAAAGATCAATACATTTTTTATCCGGTAGCAATTGAAACCTTTGGTTCATTTGGTAGTTATGCCAACGAATTAATCAATCATATTGGACAAAAATTGATCAATAAAACAGATGATCGAAGAGCAAGGACTTTTTTGATACAACATATCAGTATCGCTATCCAAAGAGGAAACGCAACGTCAATTCTGGGTTATATTCCTGCTACTCAACGTTTGGATGATATATTTATTCGTCCACAAAAAATAAATATGTCAAGGAGTATCCATAACATATTACTCGGAGTCAAATACCTGAAAAGTATAATTTGGATTCAACCACTTCCAAAACAATAACGCGATCTACCATATCTTTATCCAACTCGATTTCAAGCAGCCTCCAATCGAGTTACTTATTGCGGCGATCCAATGATAGAGAAAATCATTGCATAAGAGACTATTCCTTTGAAGATAGCAGTAGCAGTGAGCGCATCTCCCTCAGTTCTCATTCCATCAAACCACTTGTGCCTGGGAGCTCCAAAACTCTTGGTCTTAATGGTTTGAAAAACATTGGCAATACCTGCTTTATGAATAGTGCAATACGATGTTTATCGAATACCAGATGGTTGCTTGAGTATCTGAGAAAAAAGGAACATTTGAAGGATATCAACACAAGCATATCAAGTATGAAGGGTGCTTTGATAAAAGCATTTGAAGAAGTGGTAAAAGAACTTTGGTCAGAAGATTCGTCTGATGTGGTGGTTAACACTGTTTCTTTGAAAAGCCAGATACAAAGATTTGCACCTCGTTTTATGGGTAACGCTCAACAGGATGCCAAGGAATTCTTCAGATATTTATTGGAAGGTCTTCATGAAGATGTAAACAGAGTAAGAGAAAGGCCTAAGCCTATGTTCATAGAAATCGACGGAAATTTGAGCGATAATGAAAAGGCAAAAGAGTCTTGGTCAGGATATCTTAGAATGAACAACTCGAAAATTGTCGATAACTTTGTTGGTCAACTGAAATCATCGTTGAAATGTACTTTCTGTGGCCATTGTTCCGTCACTTTTGACCCATTCTGGGACCTTTCACTCCCTATTCCAAAGAGTACTGGCAAACTCAGACTGTCGCAATGTTTAGACTTGTTTACTAGGGAAGAAATATTGGATGATGACGAAAAACCCACTTGTTCTAAATGCAAGGAAAGGAGAAAATGCACGAAGTCATTATCTATACATAAACTCCCCAGAATTTTAGTAATTCACTTGAAAAGATTTTCGCAGATGGAGAGATTCAGAGGAAAACTGAATGTCTTCATTGACTTTCCTCTCGATGGATTAGATATGAATATTTATGCAGTAGATAACGCAGCTCCGTGTCGCTACAACTTGTACGCTGTATCCAACCATAGCGGAACAACTTTTAATCGACACTACACGGCTTACTGTAGGCACCCTTATGCAGGCACATGGCACGAGTACAATGACTCGAGAATATCACCGCTATCACCAAAATCTATCGTGAGTGGAGAAGCATACGTCCTCTTCTATGATCAAGAGGACACCAAATCACAGTTTTGAATAGAACATTTTACTTATTTACATTTTATATTTTATATTCATCTTTACCTTAATAAATATTTATTTGTAAAATAATTAAAAAAAAAAATGAAAATATATTCAAATTACCGACAGGCATCACGCTAGCTGATCCAGAATTTGATAAACCACAAAATATTGACATTCTTCTCGGAGCTAATATAATTTATGATCTTTTATGTCCGAATCAACTCAAACTTGGGAAAAACAAACCTAATTTACAAGAAACTACTTTAGGTTGGATAGTCACGGGCTCGATCAATTTGCACAAATATTCAAATCGTAAATCTTTTTGTAATCTCACGCAAACGATATCAAATGAATTGCTCAATGAATCATTAACAAGTTTTTGGAAAACTGAAGAAATTCCGCATAAGAATATTCTGATCAAGGAAGAACAGCATTGTGAAGAGTATTTTGAAAAAATGACGAGTCGTAGCTCTGATGGCAGATTTATAGCCAGATTACCTTTTTCAGTACAGATGTCAGATTTAGGCGATTCTGCAACGCTTGCATTGAAACGCCTACACTCTCTCTAGAACAGATTCAAGTCCGATGATAATTTGAGGGCAGAATACAAGGAATTTTTGAAACAATATGAATCGATGGGACATATGACATTCATAAACAATTTCGACGGAAACATTGAAGAGCCCTCGTATATATTGCCACATCATCCAGTAATAAAACCAAGCAGTACGACAACTCGTTGCAGAGTTGTATTCGACGGGTCCGCAAAAACCAATGAAGGTATATCGCTGAATGATTTATTACTTGTAGGTCCTAACGTTCAAGATGATCTTTTTTCAATTGTAACACGTCTCAGGCTACATCAATATATTTTGAGTGCAGACATAAAAATGATGTGTAGGCAAATAATATTACATCCGGAAGACAGGAAATATTAGCGGATACTATGGCGTTATAACGAATCAGAGCCAATAAAGGTATACGATCTCAATACAGTGACATACGGGAAAGCATCCGCAAGTTATCTCGCAACTAAGGTTTTAGAACAACTCTCATCAGAATTCGCTGAAAAATATCCACGCACATAAAAATTTATGAGACATTCATTTTATATGGACGATTTATTGATCAGTGTTGACACGAAACATAAGGCTTTAGAAGTAACAAAAATTCTCAATAGCGCTAACCTTCCTTTAAGAAAATGGTGTTCAAATGAAATTTTATATTCGATATTGGGTAACCATAAAAATGAAGACGAACTGATACAGTATCACGACAATAAGGAATTGAAAACTTTAGGACTCGCGTGGAATCCAAAATCAGACATATTGAGTTACGTGGTAAATATAAATTTTGATGATAAAACTGTCACGAAGCGCTCAGTATTAGCGACAATATCGAGAATTTTCGATCCGCTAGGTCTAATAGGCCCGGCAACCATTCAAGCAAAGTTATTCATGCGTAAATCATGGCAAAGATAAATTTTTTGGGACGAATCTCCACCTGCGGACATGATGAAAGAATGGATCACATTTTTAAAGCAAATCAATTCTACAAATGATATTGAAATTGAACGGCACGTTCTATGTAAAAATCATACAAATATTGAACTACACGGTTTCAGCGACTCCTTGGAGAAGGTATATGGTTCATGCATATATTTATGTTCCAAAAACAAACAGGGTGAAGTCATCTCGCAGCTTTCATGTGCCAAGTCAAAGGTTGTATCTCAAGGCAAACATACCATTCCCAGATTAGAACTTTTAGCAGCTACATTACTTGCAGAATCAATGCATGTTGTGAGAAAAATACTCGATGTCGAAATATCCAGTACTCATTATTATTCTGATTCTATAATAGTTTTGGCGTGGCTAAAAATTGATCTAGGCAAATTAAAAACATTCGTTGCAAACAGAGTTACTAAAATTATAGAACTCACCTGTGAAGGAAAATGGAAGCACGTAAGGTCTGCGGATAACCCAGCAGATATTATTTCGCGAGGTATAAATCCTACCGAATTGAAAGGGTCAAAAATTTGGTGGTACGGTCCTGCATTTCTAGTTGAAAATAAAATTTCTTATCCAAATGACATATATGATATAGATATGATAGAAAGTATTCCTGAAATCAAACTGTCGACAATTTCATAAGCAACGACTAAGCATGATTTTGAATTGAATATATTTGATAGATATTCATCGTTAACGAAGCTACAACGTGTAGTAGCTTATTGCATTAGGTTCAAATCAATCACCTCATTGAAGGAAAAAAAGGTGTTAACTTGACAGTAGACGAACTCGAGAACTCCCCAATATTATTGATAAGACTGGCTCAAAAAGCTGAGTTCACACAAGAGATGCATGCACTCAAGTTGTCTCGCCCCATACCTAATAACAGTAGACTCATAAGTCTAAATCCATTTTTAGATGAACACGAATTGATCAGAGTCGGAGGTAGACTGGAGCACGCGAATGTATTCTATTCGCAAAAACATCCAATTGTCCTACCTAAGTCACACAGAATCACAAAATTGATTGTAGAATTTGAACATTCAAAACACTTACATGCAGGTGTTCAGAATTTACTTTCATTAATAAGATTAAATTTCTGGCCAATTGATGGAAAAAATTTAGTTGAACGGGTTGTCAAATCATGCATGGAATGTTTCAAAGTTAGTCCTGCAGCTTCGAAAACTCTCATGGGAAATTTACCGATCACAAGAGTAATTCCAAGCAGGCCTCTTTCAAAGTGTGGAGTTGATTACGCTGGTCCCATCCTCGTAAAGGAAGGAACGTTGCGTAAAACAAAATCAGTTAAGACATACATATGTATTTTTGTGTTTTTTTCAACACGTGCGGTGCATATAGAGTTAGTCAAGGATTTGAGTACAGACAGTTTCCTGAATGCGTTGAAACGTTTCATTGCTGGAAGGGGAAAACCCTCAGAATTATTTTCAGACAACGGTTCAAATTTTGTTGGTGCTAACAATCATTTCATCGAATTACGCAACTTGTTAGCTGACGAAGGTCATGAAGAGAAAATTGAAAAATTTCTTGCTTTGGACAGTATAAAGTGGACGTTTATTCCCGCCAAGTCTCCACACATGGGAGGTATTTGGGAAGCAGCCGTGAAATCGACTAAATTCCATATGAAACGTATTTTAGGGCTCGCTTCAGTTAGTTATGAAGGAATGTACACGGTGTTGACACAGGTCGAGTCTTGCCTCAACTCCAGACCCCTCTCACCCCTCTCATCCGATTCTGATGATTACCTACCTCTCACTCCTGCTCATTTCTTAATTGGAGACACGTTGGCTGCTGCACCACAGAAAAACGTTCAGGATTTCAATATGAACAGATTATCCAGATATCAGAAGACACAGCAGTTGTTTCAACAATTTTGGTCTAGATGGTCAAGAGATTATCTCACGCAGTTGCAGCAGAGAAATAAATTGCAAACCACCTCAGCTGATCCCAAAGTAGGTGATTTGGTCATTCTGAAGGAGGACAATATTCCACCACTACGCTGGCCTATGGCTCGCATTGTTGAAGTTCATCCAGGGGCTGGAAAAGTGACACGTGTAATGTCTGTAAAGGTGTTCAGTGAAAATGTTTTTAGACGTTCAATAAACAAAGTTTGTTTTTCACCAATGTAATGAGCATTTCTAAATGTTAGTTTTTGAATATTTCATTAAGTGCATCAATTTATGTATATTATGTTAAGGCATTTTTTCTCTATTGAAAGTGAATCTTTCAAGGTGGGCGGCCTATGGACAATCGTTAATTTCATATATTTCGTCATGTTACATAGCATAGTTCTGTATAGGACTGTCGTTAGGTAAAAATATAATAATGATATGACAAGAGTGACGGAGACATTGTCAAGGAAAAGCTCTCACGTGAAACCTGTACAAATCGACAAAAATAGCAGTAAAGCAGTAAAGTTCGACTACGTTTATCATTCCCAATCAATCCCGTAAGGGTGGTCCTTCATCAAGCCACGTAGAAATACACTATCCTTCATTTTTCTATACTTCTCTCTATCGAATTGTTATTCTGTTTTTCACTAGCCCTGACTAGCCATGGAGAAAATGGTCTTTATTCAGTCCCGACCTAGCACATGTGGAAATGAACGTTATGTCGAGAATCAATTTTGAAAATACCCGGGTAGGAAATGAACTTTGTTCAATGGAAGAAGCTTCCGTTCGTTATTGTACTCTGGCTCCACAGTGAATGATTATTGGTATTATTGATGATAGTGAAGTTGAGCAGGTAATTCATATAAATATAAAATTAAGTTCAACAGGCCTGTGCGAACTGAAATATGGACCATCCTTCCTGTCCTCATGAACACGTGAGAGGTGGAAAGACAACTACTGGAAAGGATTATTCATCTTTGAGCGGCGAGGTGAAAAATGTGCGGAAGAAAAACCACTGGTTCTTCTCAGAACAAAGAGGGTACCCCATCAGCATGGGTAAAGTGGGCTCCTTCATGGAAAAAGGTGAGTTCTTCCCCACGAAACTGGGAATGTGCGCCCCCATGAAGGTGGAAAAGTGGTCCTTCGTAGAAGTGGAAAGGTGTGCCGTCATGAAAGTGAGAAGTGCTCCTTCCTAGAACTGGGAAAGTGCTCTTCCATTGAATCCTCTTGAAGTTTCCATGGTCAGGGAAAATCCTCACCTATAATCATCTGTAAACTTACCCCATGTGTAGGGACGACAGTGGCCACGCTAAACAAAATGACCAACAAGGGAAATCCTTCGATTCAATGAAATCTCTAACACTACCCAACAGGTGACAGAACGTTGAATTGCTATTTTTGACCAGGCAATCAACTCAAGTCCCACCGGAGTGGAACACAGAGAAAAAACTCTCACGGTGTCCAAAACCACCGCAATGGAACAAAATAGGTCCCCTCTTCGGGAAACTTGCATTTCCATTACCTACGATGTGGAGTCCAAAACCTGTCAAGAACCGATTAGTTGGAATCAATATTGGAATTACATATATCAGCCATTTTTTGAACAACCCCACAGGTGGAATAAATCCCAAGATATTTTCGTGAATAAAAACTCAATTAATAAGAAAGACTGAAAGCAGTTTTCCCAAGGATACATACGATCAATCAGTTAACAGACTTCCGAATGGATATACTTCATGATTTGGATGCAGAAGAAGACACCGTCTACACATTCGGATAATTATCTTGGGCGCTTGCCTTGATGAATACTGGGGGGTACCGATCCATGTATCCAATGATTCTGGCTGATATGCTGAGTGACTGTGCTGACCCAGAGATGCTGAAGAAAACATTCGCAATCATATTTCTGGGATTCTCAAACGTGACACGTTATACAAATCATTTGTGGAGTAGCCATCCTTTGTTATTACAATATACATTCATTTGTTGTAGTAAAAAGTCCAGTTTTATTTCAGTTTCTTGTGCATGAATCAACCTCATTTCGGATTCGATTCGACAGAAATATATTTTCTGAGTATACGTTTGGATGATTTGAAGAAGACTGAAGTTTATTGAAATAAATTATGCCAGTCAACAGATAGGTAAATGCTAGTCGAAGGAAGGTGAAAAATAGTCAAAATATGGCGAATTGGGATTGAAAGAGATTATTGAAAAGAGTTACCTAAGATATATTATTTCATCAACATGAAGTAGTTGTGGTTCTGAAAGTGTGTCAAGTTCCAACAGAATCTTTCCACAGGTGAGGAATCAAGCAATCATCACTTATTTCCTACCATTAGAGGTGGAACTCATCCTTCGAATGGTACTTATGTCGAAGTATATCCTATTCAATAAAAAAAAACATCCGAATCGGATAAGCCAGTGCGAAGTTATGCGTAGTAGAATCGGTTAACAGGTACAAATTCAATAGATGGACATTCCACATTTTTCTACCCTTTAGGGTCATGGGACCAATTTCAAGAAATAATAATGATAAGAATAATATTTTTATTGCTATGGGTTTCATGTGAAATATCGGCAACGTCAGATACAGGGTTGAGAGTACACATATCAATATATATATATATATATATATATATATATATATATATATATATATATATATATATATATATATATATATTCATATATATATATATATATATATATTCATATATATATATATATATAAATATATATATATATATATATATATATATATATAAATGGAAGAATATCGAGGGGACTGGTAAACAAAACGGAAGAAAATTCAATGGACATAGCCCTCAACGGTGAAGAAGTGCAAGGATGAACAACACTTGGTGGAAAACGACAAATGAACGGAGTCAACAAACAGAAGCCAGCCGCACATTTGTGGTTTTGGTTAGCAGACCCTGCATTCCAGGGCAACAACCAACGTCACCACGGAGGCAGCTATAGCTACCTGCGTGACATCCGAATCCAGGATTATAGATATGAATGGGAAGAATATCGAGGGGACTGGTAAACAAAACGGAAAAAAATTTAATGGACATAGCCCTCAAAGAGAATCGTTGACCGTAGACACGTGTTTCGAGCTCTCGGCCCCCATCAGTACGGTAAAGAAGTGCAAGGATGAACAACAATTGGTTGAAAACGACAAATGAACGGAGTCAACAAACAGAAACCAGCCGCACATTTGTGGTTTCGGTTAGCAGACCCTGCATTCCAGGGCAACAACCAACGTCACCACGGAAGAAGCTATAGCTACCTGCGTGACATACGAGTCTAGGATTCTAGATATAAATGAAAGAATATCGAGGAGACTGGTAAACAGAACGGAAGAAAATTCAATGGACATAGCCCTCGAAGAGAATCGTTAACCGTAGACACGTGTTCCGTGCTCTCGGCCCTCATCAGTACGGTGGAGAAGTGCAAGGATGAACAACACTTGGTAGAAAACGACAGATGAATGGAGTCAACAAACAGAAGCCAGCCGTACATTTGTGGTTTCGGTTAGCGGACCCTGTATTCCAGGGCAACAACCAACATCACCACGGAGGCAGCTATAGGTACCTGCGTGACATCCGAGTCCAGGATTATAGATAGGAATGGGAAGAATATCGAGGGGACTGGTAAACAAAACTGTAGAAAATTCAATGAACATAGCCCCCAAAGAGAATCGTTAACCGTAGACACGTGTTTCGGGCTCTCGGCCCTCATCAGTACGGTGAAGAAGTGCAAGGATGAACAACACTTGGTGGAAAACGACAAATGAACGGAGTCAACAAACAGAAGCCAGCGGCACATTCGTAGTTTCGGTTAGCAGACCCTGCATTCCAGGGCAACAACCAACGTCACCACGGAGGCAGCTATAGCTACCTGCGTGACATTCGAGTCCAGGATTATAGATATGAATGGGAAGAATATCGATGTGACTGGTAAACAAAACTGAAGAAAATTTAATGGACATAGCCCTCAAAGAGAATCGTTAACCGTAGACACGTGTTTCGGGCTCTCGGCCCTCATCAGTATGGTGAAGGAGTGCAAGGATGAACAACACTTGGTAGAAAACGACATATGAACGGAGTCAACAAACAGAAGCCAGCCGCACATTTGTGGTTTCGGTTAGCAGACCCTTCATTCCAGGGCAACAACCAACGTCACCACGGAGGAAGCTATAGCTACCTGCGTGACATCCGAGTCCAGGATAATAGATATGAAGGGGAAGAATATCGAGGGGACTGGTAAACAGAACGGAAGAAAATTTAATGGACATAGCCCTCAAAGAGAATCGTTAACGGTAGAAATGTGTTTCGAGCTCTCGGCGATTATCAGTACGGTGGAGGAGTGCAAGGATGAACAACACTTGGTAGAAAACGACAAATGAACGGAGTCAAGAAACAGAAGCCAGCCGCACATTTGTGGTTTCGGTTAGCAGACCCTGCATTCCAGACCAACAATCAACGTCACCACGGAGGCAGCTATAGCTACCTGCATGACATCCGAGTCCAGGATTATAGTTATGATTGGGAAGGATATCGAGGGGACTGGTAAACAAAACGGAAGAAAATTTAATGGACATAGCCCTCAAAGAGAATCGTTAACCGTAGACACGTGTTTTGGGCTCTCGGCCCTCATCAGTACGGTAAAGAAGTGCAAGGATGAACAACTGATGAGGGTCGAGAGCCCAAACCACGTGTCTACGGTTAACGATTCTCTTTGAGGGCTTTGTCCATTAAATTTTCTATATATATATATATATATATATATATATATTTATATATATAACGGGGATCTTCAGTCAGCACAAGTGTTGAAATATGAAAAGCTATTCAATTATATATTATGTAACAACTGTGATCTGAATTATATTGGTACAAGTTCATGAACTTTGAATAATCGTATTATCTCTCATAGAAGTGATATAAGACTCAACAAGAAATCGTGTGCATTGGCTCAACATGCCATTGAAACAGGCCATGAAATATCATGTGAAAAAGTAAAGGTTTTACATTAAGAAAAAAATTTATATAAATGATTATTGCTTGAAATGATTGAAATTATTGAATACAATGAAAATATGAACAAAAAAAAAGATATCGAAAATCTTAGTGAATTCTAATGTCACTCGAATCGTCAAAGCACACCATTCCGATCAATGTTTTCATATTTTACGTTTTCTTTGTCAAACAGTTAATGTTTATCAATCAACCACTCACATTACTGTAAGAACTTCCTTCATTTTAGGTATTTTTCCTCAATAATGTAATTCACATATTTCAGGACCCTGAAGAAATTTCAAAATTGAAACGAAAGCTTGGTCCAAACTATTAAAGAGTTTTTCATATTTCAACACTTGTGCTGACTGAAGATCTCCGTTATTCCCCACTGTCCATACAAATTTTCAGTCGTTATATCTGAATTTATTCATCTACCATGGGGTTTTATAAAGACATCCGACTAACGTACGGTTCCAAATTCTCTCAGATAATGAAGGAATGGTGCAACATCAACAAAAAACTGGCTACTTACAGAAAAAGGAGAATATTCGTACTAGAATATGGGCGTAATGGTGTCATACCTTCACACATTATGAATAATATCAAAGACTTCAACATCCTCATTGACACAGATAATGGTAAGAATTTACACGAAATTCATACATTCAATTAAAAGTTAACCAAGAAAATGTTAAATTCAGAAATCAAAGTAACACATAATGACCTCAAATCATCTGAAATATAATTTTCGAAACTTTCTAATTTTCTCATAACAAAACTACCTAATGATATCTGAATGAATTATACAGATTTCCTACAATAAAGTATTCAAAGATATGAAAATTAAAAATATCAACAAGATAAATGATTGTCATTTTCTTACCAGAATGATATCAAAACAAAGGCACTTGCTAAAAAATCTGACTGATATGATCAAACCAAAGGATATTGAACATCTTCTTGCTTTGGGATTCAAATTCAGTTTACCTCCTGCTACAAAAGACGTATCGATTTCAAAACTTTTGTCTGATATCGAATTACTGATAAGTGAATTCAATAATGAGAAAAAATATATTTTCAGAGCAGAAATAACAAATATGGTTACTAACTTTTTTAAAAAATCAAACAACACTCAATTCTCTTTATAAAAAAACCAAAGAATTTTCCAAAAACCATACTAATCTTATTTTAACGAAATCAGATAAAGGTAATGTAACAGTCATTAAAAAAAAATGAATATTAAAAAAAATCTCATGATATTCTTGATGACGAAAACTCTTACAGCAAATCAAATAGAGATCCTACCTCAACCATTGAACTGAAAGCAGATAAATTGATTTCAGAAATAAAAAAAACAAAAATTATTACTGAAGAAGAAGCAAAAATATGTATTATATACAGTTCTGTATGACCAAAATACTGTGGTTTACCAAAAATTCATAAACCAATAATGAAACTCAGACCTATTATTCCACTTTCGATGCATCCAATAGCGAAATATAATAGTTATTCACAGACATCCTTACAGATGCATATGACTTTGGAAATGAGTTTTATGTTAAAGATTCTTTCGAGTTTGCTGAATTCATCAACGAAGAACAACTTCCACAAATATATGTCTTGATAAGTCTAGATGTTGTTTCTTCGTTCAGTAACATACCGACAGAATAAGTGTTCAAAAGTATAACTGAAAGATGGAGTGAAATAGAAGAACATTGTAATATTTCACAAACAAAATTTTTAGAAATCATTCAATTCATATTAAAATCAAGTTTCTTTCAATTCGAAGGAAATTTCTACAAACAAATTCTTGAAAAACCTATGGAAGCTACTATCTCACCCATCATTGCTTCGTATGTAATGGATGATCTTTTCGAAGAAATATTACCACAATTGACATTTAAAGTTCCATTTGAAAAAGAATTGTAGATGATATTATTTGTGCAATACCAATGGATAAATCCGATGAAATTTGAGAAAAAGTGAATAACTACACCAAAAATGTACGAATAATTCACAATTGAATTCAAAAAAAATGAAAGTATTCCGTTCTCAGACTCTAGAATAATCCGTAGAGAAAACAATTCACTTATCACAGATTGGTATATAAAACCAACAAACTCTGAGAAATACATAAACTATCATTCCTTCCACTCAAAAAGAATTGAAATAAATTTTATTCTTTGTATGAAAAGTGGAATCGAAATTTTGGTTCATCCTTCATTGAAAAACAGATATTTTAAAATTCTCAGAAATATTTTACTAGATAATTCTTACCCCAAAAAACTTCTTAACAAAACATTTTTTTCAATACCAACTTTCATAGACAAATTGAAAATGATGACACAAATAATCAAAATTTAGAAAATAACAATAGAAGGATAATTTTTTTTCCAATTCCTAACATGGGAATTCTATCATCAAATATAATTAAATTATTCAAAAATGAAAGTATCATAAAAATCCCACAAAAAAATATCAGGACTATTGGAGATTTGAATACGAGGTTGAAAGATACCACACCAGATTTGGAGAAATCGAATGTTGTCTATAGCATACCATGTAACAACTGTGATTTGAATTATATTGGTACAAGTTCAAGAACTTTAAATAATCGTATTATCTCGCATATAAGTGATTAAGACTCAACAAGAAATCATGTGCCTTGGCCCAACATGCTATTGAAACAGGCCATAAAATATCATTCAAAAAAGAACAATTTTTACATTCAGAAAAAAATTTCTCTGAAAGATTATTCATTGAAATTAATAAATCTAATCAAAATATGAACAAAAAACAAATATCGAAAATCTTAGTGAAATCTACAGTTATCTCTTACAAATAGATCAATACTAATGATTTTCAAAGAATACAAATTTACACACCCACTACAATATTTTATATTTTTCTGACGATTAATCATAGGTAGTAATTTCAAAACTTTCAATGTCAATTGGAACGTCAAAGCTATAACACCATTGCGACCAATGTTTTCATATTTTACGTTTTCTTTTTCTAAAAGTTAATGTTCATCAATCAACCACTCACATTCCTCTAAGTACTTCCTTCATTTCAAGTATTTTTTCTCAATAATGTAATATACATATTTTGGGACCCTGAAGAAGTTTCAAAATTGAAACGAAAGCTCGGTCCAAAGTATCAAAGAGTTTTTCATATTTCAACACTTGTGCTGACTGAATATCACCGTTATTCCCCTCTGTTCATACCAATTTTCAGTCGTTATATCTAATATATCTAGATGTATATATATATACATATATATATATATATATATATATATATATAAATATATATATATATATATATATATATATATATATATATATATATATATATATATATATATATATATATATATATATATATATATATATATATATATATATATATATATATATATATATATATATATATATATATATATTTCAAGGTGTTTTTTAAAACACAATTTTGTTTGTTCCCAACCGAATATTTTGTTAAAAATGTCCAAAAAAACTTCCCTGAAAATTTCAGGAGCATTAAGTTCTTTTCCAGAGCGTGGAGAGATTTCCCATTTGAAGTACACGTAAACTTTGTTGTTTTTTTTCCAAATATCTATAACTCAGCGGAATTTCATGCTATCATATCGAACCAAAGCGCGATTCACTCAGTATTACATTTTCTACAAAAGTGCTGTACGTTATAGCTGTAATCAGCACCTGTAAGATTGTACGGGTCACTTAATCTGATTGTGGTAGAAAATTCTAATTTTTTCGACGTTACTTCATGAATGACTGGATTTATGGAAAAAAAGTAGAAGACAAACTTGTAGGAAATTTGATTTCCTACAAAAAAAGTTTCATGAACCGAATGGCTGAATTTGATATTTCTCGATATAAATTAAGCGTTAACTTTGTCGTGATATGAAATTTTTGAGAATTATCGAATCAAACTTTTTATATTACGACAAAGTTAACGCTTTATATCTCGAGATATATCAATTTCAGCGATTCGGTTTATGAGACTTTTTTTGTAGGAGATTAAGTTTGTCATTAACAATCTTTCCATAAATCCAGTCATGTATGAAGTAACGTCAAAAAAAATTGAATTTTCCACTAAAATCAGATTTAGTGACTCGTACAATCTTACAGATCCAGATTTCAGCTACGTCGCGATGGCCACTTTTGTAGAGCATGTAACATGTAATCTTGAGTAAATCGCACTTTGGTACGATAAAAAAGCATGAAATGCCGCTGAGTTATAGATATTTGAAAACCGAATCAATGTTTACGTGTATTTTAAATGGGAAATATTTCCACGCTCTGGGAAAGTACTTGATTTTAATATAAAGAGCTAAATTTTTTTTAGACATTTCCAACAAAATTTTCGGTTGGTGGCAAAAAAAAAATGTCGTTAAAACAACACCCTAATATATATATATATATACCGGGTGTCAAAGAATATATAAGACAAGTCATAATTTCAAAAAGTTTTCACGCCCACTTAATTTTTTCTAGAGCAACTTTTAATATTGCATCTAGGTGACCATGATCGGACGTAAACTAATCTGAGGATATCAGGTGATGTCAGAAAATTACAATCGCAAAGTTTCAGTGACGGGTATGATAGATAGAAAGAAGACAAGTTGGAAAAATTACATTTTCGTGTCTAACTATTATTTTTCAGATGGCGACAATTTCATGACAAGCACTTTTCGATGGAAGGATATTTTGACGAATCTAACGATACTAATTTATTTGCGATTGGATTAAAAATAGGAACATGAATAAAAAATCACTGAGGGAAATACCTGATAACCATTCATTTACTTTTATCAAGTGTGTCATGGATAGGCATGATGCATAATATTCTGCAGTTATTTTCATCAAGTCTGCTTTGGAAAACAAAAGAGACAGTGAAAGATTCTCGTTAAATTTCAGTTCAATTTTTCTTCAAAATAATGTATATTCAAATTGAAAAAGTGAATATATTATTAATATTTGGAGAATTTCATAGAAATTCAAGGAATGCTTCTAAGTTGTATGATCAGAGATAAGACAATCAGCAACATCCAGCCCATCAGTATTTTCCGTATGTTGTGTACCGTTTTAGGCAAGAAGGGAATCGAGAGGCGGAATAGAGGTTCAACAAAAATGGAGAAACTGAGATTAACGTTCTTGTCATGGTTGAGGTTGATATAACGGTTTCTATAGGAGAAATAAGTCAAGATATGAAGATTATTTACGAATCGGCAAGAAAATTACTGAAAAAGCACGGATTTCGAGCATTTAAATATCAGTTTCATCAACATCTGTATGCTGACGATGGCAATTGACGAGTAGTGTTTTGTGATTGGCTGCTTCAAAATCATAGAGTTAACCCAAATTTTATCAGCTTCATTCTATTTTCCGACGAATCACGATTTACAAATGATTGTATGTCCAATAAGCAAAATACTCGGTACTGGGCCCAACAAAATCAACAAGCAATGAGAGAGGACAATTTTCAAGAGAGTTTCGTCCAGAGATGTTCCTGATTACTCAATGGAGCATTTTAATTATTAAGTTATTGTAACCAATGGTCCAGTGCGGTGGCCTGCCCGCTCACCGGATCTCACTGTGCTCGATTTTTTCATTTGGGGATATGTCAAAGAAAAGGTTTACTATGCAACAGCCCCAGACACTCTTGAAATCTCGAAAAATAGAATTATACGGGCATTTAGGAGTAAAACGCTTCAAATCTTATGAAACTGTTGAGAGAAACAATTGAACGAGCTGGGATGATCTTGAACAAGGAGGAATGAACATTGAAAATTCACTACAGTGAAAATAAAATTAATAATGATCTCCAGTACACTTGGCAAAAGTGAATGAATAACCATCCAGTATTTTCCTTTATTAATTAAATTTATGTTCTTGTTTTCAATCCAATCGCAAATGAATTAGTATCGTCAGATTCGTGAAAAAATCATTTTTCGCCTTGTCAAAAAAGGTCGACATTTGAAAAATTTCAGTTAGATACGAAAATGTAATTTTCCCAACCAGTCTTATTCCTACATATCATACTAGTCACTGATACTTTGCGATTGTAATTTTCTGACATCACCTGAGGGCCTCAGATTTATTGACGTCCGATCATGGCCACCTTGATGCAATATTGAAAGTGACTCTAAAAAAAATAAGTAGGCGTAAAAACTTTTCAAAGTGTTACATTCTGATCCGGAATTATCTCAGAAATCCAAAAATGTTACAATATACAGAGTTTTCCATAAAAAAATTCAAAACCAGGCCATTTCCGGTGAAACCGGAATTTACCGGTATGAAAATATGCGAAAACTCTCCTCTTCATATACCATTGACCCATACCAAATCTCATTTTGATACCCCCAATATTCTGGAAGTTATGACTTGTCTGAAAGATTCGTTGACACCCGGTATATATATATATATATATATATATATATATATATATATATATATATATATATATATATATATATTTATATATATATATTTATATATTCACTTTTTTTTTTGTAAACGTCGTTAAACTTACAGTTTTTCAATAATGAGTTCCGGTATCTATCACCTCTGGACATAGAATGCGCAAATAAACTCCAACCTATTCTAAAATTCCTTGAGCTCTCCATGAACGATATTCTAGCAAAAAAACCGGTGGTGCATCCAATCGGAAGAGATCGATTTCGAAAACACTAGCTGACAAATTTTTGTTTTGTGCTCACATATAAGACTTGGTCGTTCGTCAAAGATTCATCAACTGCGATCATATTCTATTCTACTGTGAAATATCGATGAGTGTATAGTAAGAAGAGTTCTTACCACCACGAATCAAGAAACCTTGTATGAAAGAGCATACATATAAAATAAAATGAATTATTGTGAAACATCAACATTGATTCTTATTTTCATATAAGAGAATTAGAGATAATCAATAGTGGTAAGAAAATGAAAAATTGTAATTTTTTTGTTTATGAGGTTTCTTGTCCCTAGATTATAATCTCAAAAAAAAATTCGTGGGTTAGAGGACAGGTACCAGACAACAACGCAAAAGCCCTGAGAAGGAATGACTCGATCATCTCTAAACTATATGGCTTGAGAAAAACACACAAACCAAACTTGGCCTGAAGACCTATTGTCAGCTGCATTGATAGTCAGTCTTACAATATAGCAGTATTTTCAAATAATTATTCAAACAACACAACATAACCACAACCATCCAGTTTATTATTTCCAATTCATTTGAATTCGTCAAATTAACTCAAACTATCATAATCCCTGAGGGATATATACTGATATCCCTGAATGTGGTTTCATTATTCACGAATATCCCGAAAGAACTAGTACTGAAAGTTATTAAGAAAAATTGGGATTTTATTTCAGCTTATACAACAATTTCAAGACAATTGGTCTTGAATCTTATAGAATATATATTCATATCGAGCTATTTCAGCTTGAATGGTAAATTGTTTTAATAAATTGAGGGTTCTGCTATGGGAAATTCTGCCAGTCCCGTACTTGCTTATTCAATAATGAATGCATTGATCACAGACACAGTGATGATACTCTCGTTTGGTATAGCCTTTTTTTTATCATACGTGGACAAGACATTGTTTGCAGTACCAAAAAACGAATCCCAAGAGCTCTTGGATACATTTGATGGCTTCCACCCCAGACTGAAATTTACCATGGAAATCGAGGAAAATAGTCAAATCCCATTACTTGATGACGTTGTTTTCAGAAAAAGTGATGGAAAACTTTCCGCAAATTGATATAGAAAACATAACGGCTCCGGAGGGATCTTGAATTTCTTATCTGATCATCATTTCTCACTATATATTGTAACGATATATCTGTTACATTTCTTATTTATATGCTCTATGCGTGATTTATTCACTTTTCTATTCACTTTATCTATTGAAAATCTTAGCGACATCTAACCGTCGGTATTGGAACAATCATTACGGTTAAGAGAAGAAGAGCTGTCGCAAATGATCTGACAGTACGAGGATACTCAAGACGATGAGGTGACATTCTCACTCTCTTTTCTCTTCTGATCGTTCAGCAATTAAGGTACATGTTTTCTTGAAGCTCGTTGGCGTCGGCCATTAAAGAGTTGAATATGCCATGTTGAAATAATTTATTTAGTTGAGAGCATTTTCCTTTCTCCGCGAATACGAATTCAAATCAGTGAATAGTGATATCACGAAAGGTGAGTGAGAACTTATGTTTGGATCGTAGATATATCAAATATGTCGCATTCAAATAATTTCTGAGTGAACGTTAAATAATCCTTCACAAGGGAAGAATCTGAAGGCATCTATGCATTTTTGTGATGAAAACAGTAATTTGGTTTATTTAGGTCAATCTGATTAAGAATAGCAGTGTCGTTTACTATATATTTTCAAGGAATTCTTTCAGGATTGCGAATCCCACATGTATGTATTTTAATGAGTTTATATATATATATATATATATATATATATATATATATATATATATATATATATATATATTTGGTATGGTTACATATTTGATAACGATAATCGTCAAGATGTCGTTTTGATGTGGTTGATGTGATTTAATATGTTTATTTCATGTATAAATGTGGTACTTGGAATTTGGAATTTTTCTTTGAATTTTCAGAAACCTTTCTGAAGAAGTATTTGACAGCAGGTCAGACATTTGTTCTCATATACGTTTCTTGAATATCGCTGAAATTTAAGTCATTTTCGTGAATCAAATTCAAACTTTATTGTCTCAAATATTGAATTTTAATTGTTGATAACGAAATATCTTAGCTGCTTATGATCAGAGGAAAAATCATCTCTTCCATATATAAAGCAAATATCAATTCTTGTTAATCCATAAGAATTATTAACAATAATTCTTCAATTTCAGTTTTGGATATTATTCATTCGTATACTCAATTAATTTTAAGTAATAATCTCTCGATGAGATTACACTCAACTGTAACAACAATGAGTTGAGGAGTGTATTGTAAAGATTCCAAGTTTCAAGAAATATAATCTATTGTATATCAAACTCTGACACAAACAATATTGTTTTCATGTGAAATCGCTGAGAACCCACTTGATGGACCAAAAGCTGATGTTCGTGTTAACCTGATCGGTAGCCCAGCAGCCATAAGTACCCCCTGATTGCGAGCCAATTCACTTCGTGTAGTTTAGCTAAGTGCTAGACAAGGAAAAATACAATCAGGGTACATCGTCTACGAAAAAACCGACAGTTCAGCAAAAGAAAACAATATTAATATTCTACATTGGAATAAGAAAATAAATTTTTGAATTCAAATGTTCAGAACTTGGGGAGAGATGTAAATTTTTGTAAATAGATTGTTATAAGTTGGTATTTGTTTTATTGTTGTAGTTATTTACAGAAGGAAGGTTGATTGATTACAATCATTATTGAATAAGGTTTTGAATTTTTGTCCTAGTTCAAATAAAAATTCTGGCGTCCATTCAAATTTACAATTTCTAAAACTTTGCTTGAAACATAAAAAATTTGAAACTAGTTAAGCGGTCCAAAGAACTCCACACCGCTCTTCACTGAATAGTCTGGGCATTCTATTTTCAACAAATTACTAGAACTTTCATTTCATTGGCGCCCATACGTTTAAGTGACTACTTGAAATTGTTTTTTTGAAAAAATTATCTTTTGTTTTTTTTCCTTCTGTAAAAACACACATCAATAAACTTTGAACATTGGTTTGGGAATTCATTGCTGAACTTGTCGAATTTTATCTTGAAATATTTTATCTGACTTTTTCTTTCTGAACTGATATTTGCTTACTATATATATAGTGTGTTTTGATATTTTTATATTTGACATATTTTGACATTATTGGTGGTTGAAAGGATTTTCATGTAATAATTTTACTTGAAATATTTATTGGAAAAAAAAAATTTGAACAATGGAAGTTAATTATCTGAGAAGTTATGAACTTGATTATGAGATTAAAATTAGGGATGTTGAGCCAACAGGTGATGTTGAAAAACGTAGGAATTTATTAAGAGGACTTTTGAGTCAAGAGAATTCAAATCGCAGTTAAATTAAAAAATTAATTAAAAAATTTTTAGGTGTTCATAAAAGTGAAAGTCAAGAAAACGATTAAACTCTAGACTTTGTCATATTTCTGCTAGAATTAACAAATTAGGTGTAGTTAATGAAATTGAAGAAATAAGTAGAAAGTTTTTACGATTAGAAATGTTAGAGTTGGAGGGAGATTTAGCTGTTGAAATACAAGGAATGTTTACTCTTACTAGCTCGAAACAGCCACCTCATTTCAATTTCCTAATACCAGTCCTTCCATATAAATGGAATATTCATTTCAGTGGTGATTCTCATAATGAATCATTAGTATCTTTTCTGGAAAAAGTTGATGCTTTCAGTTTCGCACGGAATGTATCGAAAAATGATCTATTTTTATCTGCTGGAGATCTATTCAAAGATCAAGCATGGATTTGGTATAACAATTACAGAAAAAATTCCAGAAATTGGGATGAATTAGTTCAAAAGCTTAAAGATGATTTCTTGCCATATTTTTATGATGAAGATCTGAAAATTGAAATTATTAACCGAACTCAAGGTTTATCTGAGAGGGTCGTAATATATATTTCTTCAATGGTTGGTCTTTTCAATAGATTGAAAGAAAAACCTTGTGAAAAGGAAATGGTGAATATCATACGAAGGAATTTATTACCTTATTTCATCACTTATTCATCTTTGTGTGATATTGGTAATATATCTGAGCTTAGCAATTTATGCAAAAAAGTGGAGGAGTCTCGTGAAAGGTCAGAAAGATATAAGCCACCTCCAACAAGGAGTTCAGAGTTATTAGAATCAGATTTAAGTTGTGTAGTTTTTCAAGAGTCTCAGAATTTACCTTTTGAAAGAAATTTTTGTCTGAACAAAGAGGTATCAGTAGTAAATTCCATACGTTGTTGGAATTGTTCAAAAAAGGGTCATTCTCACAGAAATTGTCGTTCTCAGAAAACTCTATTTTGTTATGGCTGTGGGAAAAAAGGTATTACAAGGGTAGTATGTTACAAATGTAATATAAAAAAGCGCAAAAGTCAATCAAAGGTCAACACAGTAAATTCTAAGGAATGGCAAAATTGGCTTGGAGTGGTAAAGAATTTTCTTTCTAATAAATCAGATTCCAGTCGATTACCTTCAAGGGTATTTACTAAATTGCCGTCAAAATTACCTTCTGATTTAATTATATAAAAAAAAAGGTAAAAGTAATTTAAACGTACCTTCGTTAAATCCAATTTTTGAAAGAAAGTCGAATGATAATCGTCCCTATCTGAGAGTTCAAATTTTTTATGATGAAATTTTATGTTTGGTTGATTCTGGAAGTTGTTCTTCTATATTGGGTTCGAATGGACTTTTTCTGTTGAAAAAGTGGAATCTCAACATAAAAAATGATGAAGTTTTACAAGTAACTACGGCGGATGGTGTACCACAGGAGTGCCTTGGATATCTGGATATGCCAATTTCTCTCCTAGGACAAACTGACGAGTTGAAAGTGTTGATTATTCCATCTCTCAAGCATACACTGATACTGGGTGTAGATTTTCTTAACAAATTTCAGATCAAAGTAAATTTTTCTGATTCATCCTTTGGGTTGCGGCAGCAGGTTGATACATGTGCAGTAAACACAATTCATTCTAGTAAGGACCTTACTGCAGCACAGCAGAGTAAGCTGGATTTAGTTCTCGATTTTTTTCCAGAAATCGCACCAGCTGATGAAATAGGTAAAACCCATTTACTTGAACATAATATTGATACAGGTTCGGCTTCGCCAATTCGACAGCGGCAGTATCCCCTATCTCCTGCAATGCTGAAACATCTTAATAAGGAAGTGGATGAAATGCTAGAAATGGGCATAATTCAACCTTCGCAATCTCCATGGTGTAACCCTGTTTGGTTAGTGGAGAAGCATTCTGGTGATCTTAGGGTTGTGTTGGATTCCAGAAAATTGAACTCTGTAACGGTAGCGGATGCTTATCCAATGACTCCTGTTGACTCAATATTGAGTAAGTTGAGAGATGCTAAGTTTCTTTCCTCGGTAGATTTGGAGAAGGCTTTCCATCAAATTTGTTTAACGCCTTCCTCTTGTCCTAAGACAGCTTTTGCAATACATGGTAGAGGGTTATTTGGATATGTGCGCATGCTTTTTGGTCTTTCTTGCTCAAGTCAAACTATGTGCCGTTTAATGGACTTAGTTATAGGTCCATCCCTTGAATCTTATGTTTTTTATTATATTGATGATATTATTATTGCAACTCCAGATTTTGAAACTCATATGGAAATTTTGCTTAAGCTCAGGGATACCTTGAAGCGCGCTGGTCTTACTATTAATTATGAAAAATCTCAGTTTTGTAGACCATCCCTTAATTTTCTTGGCTATGTAGTTGATAAAGAGGGTCTCAGAATGGATGATTCTAAGTATCGCAATTTTAAAATATGAGACAACTACACAAATCAGGGACTGGTTGTATGGTTGGATATTATAGAAGGTTTCTCAATAATTTTTCTTATTATGTAGTCCAATAACTGATCTTTTGAGGGTCGAAAAAAAGGGCAACCTATAGAGTGGTCTAATGAAGCTGACAAAGCTTTTGAGGAAATTAAAAAGTCTTTAACTACAGCACCTGTGTTAGCCAGTCCGGATTTTTCTCTTCCCTTCATTATATATTGTGATCCATCAAATACGGGCGTAGGTTCCGGTTTGTATCAAGAAACTGATGGGATTGAACATCCTATAGCATATGCTAGTAAAACCTTGAATGATTGTCAACGTAAATACTCAGCCACTGAAAAAGAACTGATGCAGTAATTTTTGGCATTGAAAAATTTAGGTGTTACATTGAAGGTACTCATTTCAAAGTTATTACTGATTGTGCAAGTTTAGTTTGGTTAAATAACATGTCTTATCCTTCCGGAAGATTAGCCAGGTGGGCAGTGAAGTTGTCTCAGTTTTCATTTAATATTGAGCACAGGAAAGGCACACCAAATGTAGTGGCGGATGCTTTATCTAGGTCTCCAATTGAGGCATCTGTTTTAAATTTATCTACTTCAAAACCAGATAAATGGTATGATGACATGTGTGAAAAGGTTGAGGGAAATCCAGGCAGCTATCCTTCTTTTAGAGTAGAACAAAATATACTGTATAAACATATTTTTAGTAAAGACATATTAATTGGAGATTTATCAGAGTGGAAAATTGTGGTACCCACAGCTAATAGATTAGAATTGTTGGAAATGTTTCATGATGATGAAACGGCAGGGAATTTTGGTGTTGCTAAAACTTTAGCGCGTATTCAGGATCTGTATTATTGGCCTGGTCTTAGAAAAAGTGTTTATAAGTATGTTAGGACATGTCCTATTTGTGCTACTTGTAAATTATCAAATTTACCTCCAGCTGGATCAATGGGTTCTTATAAGAATATACATTTTCCTTTTCAACTGTTATCTGCTGACCTATTAGGACCTTATCCAAGGTCCAAAAATGGAAATCAGTATCTCTTGGTGGTTGTTGATTGGTTAACAAAATTTGTGCTAATACATCCATTAGTTGAAGCCACATCTAAGGCTATTATAAAATTCTTGGAAAATCAAGTTTTTCTTGTTTTTGGAGTACCTCAAATTTTTGATTGTGATAATGGGTCAGTTTTCACTAGTAAGGAATTTAAGTCTTTTATATCGCAGTATGAGGTTCAGAAAATTTGGTATACAGCCAGATATCATCCTCAAATCAATGCCACTGAAAGGCAGAACAAAGTTAAAGTAACGGCCGTAAGGTCATATATAAAAGAAAATCATAAGACTTGGGATCAGTCCATTTTTAAGATTGCACAAGCAATACGTACTTCAAAGAGTGATGTTACAGGATATTCATCAGCATTTTTGACCTTTGGTAGAAATATACCTATTTCGGGTGATTATTATTGGCAAATAGCAGAAAATTCGAGAAATATAGTCAGCATAACTGAAAAAAATTCAAGAATTGATGATCTTCAAGAGTTACCGGAAATTTTCACAAGAGTTCGAGAACGAATTCGTGAAGCTTATGACAAAAATACTAAGGTGTATAATTACCGAAAACGTGATACTAAATATAAAGTTGGTGGTAGAGTATTAAAAAAAAATTATGTATTGTCTAAAGCTGAAAACGCATTTTCTGCTAAACTTGCGCCTAAATTCATTCCTGGTATTGTAGATAAAGTAATATCCCCTTCAGTTTATTCATTAAGAAATGAGAATGGTGCTGCCCTAGGTAACTGGCATGTAAAAGATTTAAAATCTGACCCAACTTTTCTTGATTCGGATGATGACACAGATGAGTCAAAATCGGAAACGTCACAGAACTCTGATGAAGGGTTATGATTTTTTGGTTCATTTTTAGCTGTGCAGTAGACGGCTTAAGAATATTACTGCAGGGGCATTAACCATCCTGGCGGTAAAAGTCCGACTAAATGGCCACTTTGTTTTTTTTTGAAATTTTCTCTCTTTTGAGAAATGTATTTTTGATATTTTGAGGATTTTATTCTTGGATATATTGAGAATTTTATTTTGGATATCTTGATGTTATAACAAGGTTTTGTTGTTCAAAATTTAAGAAATTAAGGGGAACGCAAATTTTATAGCCAATGTTTTTCAGGTGTAATTCAATATTCGGCGTGAGTATTGATTCGGAAAGTAGTTGTTTCATGATCAATATAACTTTAGAATTTGGAAAAAATTCTTATTTTGGGGTGAAATTTGTTCATTTCACGTTGGGCGCCAATGAAATGAAAGTTCTTGTAATTTGATGAAAATAGAATGCCCAGACTATTCAGTGAAGAGCGGTGTGGAGTTCTTTGGACCGCTTTGCTAGTTTCAAATTTTTTATGTTCCAAGCAAAGTTTCAGAAATTGTAAATTTGAATGGACGCCAGAATTTTTATTTAACTAGGACAAAAAATTCAAAACCTTATTCAATAATGATTGTGATCAATTAACCTTCCTTCTGTAAATAACTACAACAATAAAACAAATACCAACTTATAACAATCTATTTACAAAAATTTACATCTCTCCCCAAGTTCTGAACATTTGAATTCAAAAATTTATATTCTTATTCCAATGTAGAATATAAATATTGTTTTCTTTTGCTGAACTGTCGGTTTTTTTCGTAGACGATGTACCTTGATTGTATTTTTCCTTGTCTAGCGCTTAGCTAAACTACACGAAGTGAATTGGCTCGCAATCAGGGGGTACTTATGGCTGCTGGGCTACCGATCAGGTTAACACGAACATCAGCTTTTGGTCCATCAAGTGTGTTCTCAGCGATTTCACATGGAAACAATATTGTTCGTATCAGAGTTTGATATACAAAAGATTATATTTCTTGAAACTTGGAATCTTTACAATACACTCCTCAACTCATTGTTGTTACAGTTGAGTGTAATCTCATCAAGAGATTATTACTTAAAATTAATTGAGTATACAAATGAATAATATCCAAAACTGAAAATTTTTTAATAATTCTTATGGTTAAAAGAATTGATATTTGCTTTATATATGGAAGAGATGATTTCTCCTCTGATCATAAGCAGCTAAGATATTTCGTTATCAACAATTAAAATTCAATATTTGAGACAATCAAGTTTGTTGACTTTGATTCACGAAAATGACTTCAATTTCAGCGATATTCAAGAAACGTATATGAGAACAAATGTCCGACCTGCTGTCAAATACTTCTTCAGAAAGGTTTCTGAAAATTCAAAGAAAATTCCAAATTCCAAGTACCACATTTATACATGAAATAAACATATTCAATCACATCAACCACATCAAAACGACATCTTGATGATTATCGTTATCAAATGTGTAACCATACCAAAGATATATATATATATATAAACTCATTAAAATATATACTTGTGGGACTCGCAATCCTGACAGAATTCCTCAAAAATATATAGTAAACGACACTGCTATTCGTGATCAGATTGACCTAAATAAACCAAATTACTGTTTCCATCACAAAAATGCATAGATGCCTTCAGATTCTTCCCTTGTGAAGAATTATTTAACGTTCACTCAGAAATTATTTGAATGCGACATATTTGATATATTTACGATCCAAACATAAGTTCTCACTCACCTTTCTTGATATCACTATTCACTGATTTGAATTCGTATTCGCGGAGAAAGGAAAATGCTCTCAATTAAATAAATTATTTCAACATGGCATATTCAACTCTTTGATGGCCGACGCCAACGAGCTTCAAGAAAACATGTATCTTAATTGCCGAACGATCAGAAGAGAAAAAAGAGAGTGAGAAACTCACCTTATCGTCTTAAGTATCCTCGTACTGTCAGATCATTTGCGACAGCTCTTCTTCTCTCAACCGTAATGATTGTTCCAATACCGACGTTTAGATGTCGCTAAGATTTCCAATAGATGAAGTGAATAGAAAAGTGAATAAATCCCGCATAGAGCATATAAATAAGAAATGTAACAGATATATCGTTACACATCCCCCTTTCTCCGCAAAAAAAAAATTCAAAGCAGTGTTTTGCAATTTTTTATTTCAAAAATACTTTACTCAAAAGTGATATGTAAATTATAGCTTCTACTGAGTCAAAACCTTCTTTTCCCCCTGTATAACTAATTGACAGGCAAAATGAGTGGAAGGCACCAATAATAAAAAAATTCCATAATTATAAGCTAAAGCTTCTACTCGTTGTACTCATGACAACCTATGTGAAATGAGAAAAAGAGAATTTGAACAAATTCAAAAATTAATAAATCTTTGGTATGTACCAACTAAAAGTTCAACTCTCTGCAACTGTAGCAGACTAACGAGTGAAGAAAAATATATAGGATGTGATGAATGACGACATCCAGGTCAAGAACCCATACGATCGGAGCCCTCCCAAATAATCCAGCCAAGATGCCCTCTTCGCTGCTAGATGTTATTGCTGCGCCGGTGAGGAACATCTATATCCACACGTCTCCAGATTATTTGAGACAACTACCGATCCCATCGAATCCGGACAAGGAACCCATCATTCAGCACACAACTGGTGAGAAAAAAAAAATATCAATATAAATGTCAACCAATTTAATTTAACCAGCTGTCACCAACAACTCGAGTAACTGTAGTGTCACCAAACTAAAAAATGAACATAAGGTTCACAAAAATGTATGCCAAAATTGTGCGGAAGTATTCCCAATTTTGCGACTGCGATTAAATCTTCAGTCTGACAGATCAAAAGGAGCTCAGGTCAATACAGTTATCAAACTCAGCCGCCATTTAAGGCCCAAAGTTATGATCGCCCGTAGGCTCACTACCAGCCAAGTATGACCCCCCAATATTTTCCCTTCCAGTGATCCCGTCAAAAATTGACAGCCAGGCTGAACTATACCCGCACCCAACAAAAGCGAGTCCCTCAAAAATTTTGAAGTTTTGAATCAAATTATTTGATTCCGCCCTAAATCATATGACTACCCAAAAATCAACATTAAGTGATGGTATGAAAGATATAAGTGTTCAGAAATTTACCTTGTCAAAGAGTCCATGACCAAAAATTTGACGTTACGTAGGTCTTAATCCAAAATTTTCCTGTGTCAAAAAATGAGCTTAATTTTACTGGAGCATAAAAATTTACCCTAATTTTACTGGAACATCTAAAGCTCCCAAAAAGGTAATCTGCACATATATTAATGACAAGATAAATGCATATGCACAAGGTAATTTGAGTACTTAAACCCACCAAATATACACCAGCATCACCATGACAAAAATATATGCACATCAAAATTATTTTGAGTTCTCTAACTCACAAAAATTAACCAGGTAATAACTACCTCATATAAGTTAAACTCCTTGAACTCCCAACTCATGAGAAGATACTACACATGTACAGTAATAGTCGATATGAATGCTTACATAATACCATGATTTGAGTACTTAAACCCTGAAAATATAAACTGCAAGCATTCATTGATCAAAATATGAACATATGTCAAAAATATTGAGTTTTCAAACTTAATTGCAAATTTCCAGCAAAATTCTAATTCAACCATAACATATTTAAGATATATTTCTATTCAAAGTATATGAATCCAAAAATACACCAAATATCAGAAAGATAAAGATGAATTGACTGCTCCAGTCATCATAACAACATAAAAAAAAACAATTTTTGAACCTCAATTGAATTTGCAAAAAAATATTATGCCAAACCAAAAGCTTTAACCAACCTCATATTTTTGCCAAATTATTAGAAATACTCATATATTTTTCCAACGGTATCAAGGTACAAATATTTTCCTGAATACACTCAACCAGAATTTAAAAGATAACGTTTTATACCAATACTTCAGTTAAATGTCCACACCACTAGGATTCACTAAAAAAATACTCAGAATATCAGATGTGGTTAAGCTGAGGATACTAGGCAACTCAACGAAATCAAAATTTGACAATCTCTAGAGGCAAGAAATGTCTCGTGTTTTGATTTCCTCAAGAAGCACATTAACACCCCAAATAAATCTCCAACAAATCCCAATGATGTAAAAAGACAACTTAAGTAGAGTCCAAAATTACTTCAAACAAAAATGGTATATACTCATATTTTAGGAATTTTCAAAGGATTCCTAAACCAACCTTAGTGAAAATATAGGATTCCACTACACCTAAAAAGTGCTATTAACACCAAGACAAAAAGAACAAAAAAACTTTGGAGGTACTCCAAGTAAATATTAAGGATTATCTTACCAACCGATAAAACAGTACATCGGTCCTCTCACAGCAAGACAATTGATCATAATATTTAACATGGCTCCTACAGACAAAAAAAATATCTGATAGCAAAATCCCAAAAATAACTCATGTGTTTGATACAAATAATTCTCTGAACAAGATGCTCAAACACAAACGAGGGTGGAAATAAATTCCAAAACCCTCCCGCTCAATCTATCTTCAATGACTTAACATCACTCTACGTGACATCAAAAACTACTAAGATTATCAAAAAGTAAAAATCAATCATATACTAGAAACCTTGCACTGACTATCTTTCATCAACCCAGAAAAATAAGAGAAAAGGAAAAAAATATCCAACACTTGTGCAGTAACAAAATTATTGTCTAACAAACTTTCAAGAAATCAAGCCAACAGCACATATATTCTACTTTGAATGTGAAATTATGTCTTGATTCAATATTCCCCAACAAACAACTACTTTCCGAGCTAATACTCACGCCGAATATTGAACAACAGTTGATGAAATTGAACCAAACCACAAATTTCACCCCAAAATAAGAATTTTTTCCAAATTCTAAAGTTATATTGATCATGAAACAACTACTTTCCGAATTAATACTCACGCCGAATATTGAATTACACCTGAAAAACATTGGCTATAAAATTTGCGTTCCTCTTAATTCTTAAATTTTGAACAACAAAACCTTGTCTAACATCAAGATATCCAGAATAAAATTCTCAATATATCCAAAAATAAAATCCTCAAAATATCAAAAATACATTTCTCAAAGGAGAGAAAATTTCAAAAAAAATAAAGTGGCCATTTAGTCGGACTTTTACCGCCAGGATGGTTAATGCCCCTGCAGTAATATTCTTAAGCCGTCTACTGCACAGCTAAAAATGAATCAAAAAATCATAACTCTCCATCAGAGTTTTGAGACGTTTCTGATTTTGACTCATCTGAGTCATCATCCGAATCAAGAAAAGTTGGGTCAGATTTTAAATCTTTTACATGCCAGTTACCTAGGTCAGCACCATTCTCATTTTTTAATGAATAAACTAAAGGGGATATTACTTTATCTACAATACCAGGAATGAATTTAGGCGCAAGTTTAGCAGAAAATGCTTTAGACAACACATAATTTTTTTTTAATACTCTATCACCAACTTTATATTTAGTATCACGTTTTCGGAGATTTTACACCTTGGTATTTTTGTCATAAGCTTTACGAGTTCTTCCTCTAACTCTTGTGAAAATTTCCGGTAACTTTCGAAGATCATCAATTCTTGAATTTTTTTCAGTTATGCTGACTATATTTCTCGAATTTTCTGCTATTTGCCCATAATAATCACCCGAAATAGGTATATTTCTAGTAGAATTAACAAATTAGGTGTGGTTAATGAAATTGAGGAAATAAGTAAAAAGTTTTTACGATTAGAAATGTTAGAGTTGGAGGGAGATTTAGCTGTTAAAATACAAGGAATGTTTACTCTTACTAGCTCGAAACAGCCATCTCATTTCAATTTTCTAATAAAACCAGTCCTTCCATATAAATGGAATATTCATTTCAGTGCTGATTCTCATAATGAATCATTAGTATATTTTCTGGAAAAAGTTGATGCTTTCAGTTTTGCACGGAATGTATCGAAAAATGATCTATTTTTATCTGCTGGAGATTTATTTAAAGATCAAGCATGGATTTGGTATAACAATTACAGAAAAAATTTCAGAAATTGGGATGAATTAGTTCAAAAGCTTAAAGATGATTTCTTGCCATATTTTTATGATGAAGATCTGAAAATTGAAATTATTAACCGAACTCAAGGTTTATCTGAGAGGGTCATAATATATATTTCTTCAATGGTTGGTCTTTTCAATAGATTGAAAGAAAAACCTTGTGAAAAGGAAATGGTGAATATCATACGAAGAAATTTATTACCTTATTTCATTACTTATTTATCTTTGTGTGATATTGGTAATATATCTGAGCTTAGCAATTTATGCAAAAAAGTGCTATAAAAAACTGAAGCACTATAAAAAACTGAATATATAGGGCTGAAAATCTGAGTAGCCCGGAATACCCCATACACCTGATCAATAAAATATTCCAAATACATGAACAAAAAAAAAACTAAGCATAAATGACCATAACCATGTAGACTACAAATACTTCAAATTTTCATACCAAAAAAATGTGTTAAATCAGCTCACAAAGTTGGTACGCTATACTCAAAATCAAAGGACGTAACCCAAACTCTCAAAAAATGTAACCTTATACATAAATTGAATTGCAATGATTGTGGAAAAAGATATATTGGAATGACAAAACAAGTACTCCAACAACGGATCAATCAACATACATGTGATTGCACACAAAAAACAGAGATAAAAATCGAAAACGGCCCTTGCTCATCATAATTTTTCCAAAGGTTATAATTTTGATTTGGAAAATCCTCAAATGTTGGATATCGAACCGTAATACTCAAAACTTTGCATCAGTGAAATGATTTTCATCATCCCCAATGACACAGTAATTCGTAGGACGGATGTGCAAGGACGGATGTGCAAAAACACGACAGCATAAATAAGGTAATCTCATCAACCATGATATGTCCAGTCCAGTCTCCTCTAAGAAGCCCGAACAGCGAAAACAACTCAAAATAAAAATTACTATTAATTTATAGAATAGTGACGATGGTAGTGTTACGAAGTACATCACGATCGAAATGAAAACATTCGAAATCGTTCATTGTGGTCGACAAATTTCGTCACTTCATGGGTAAGTGTATTTGACATATTTGACAATTTTCCATATTTATTTAAAAACTATATGTGATGGTTTTCCTGTTTTGGTACCTTGATGTTTCCTAAATTTATCTTTCTGTTTGAGGAGAGTTCAGTTTTATTATTATTGTTTGTTGAAATTATGTAAAATGTGAACGTAACTTAGTAAGCCTTTTCATTGTAGCCTTGATGAAGTCTTAATATATAGACGAAACGTCAGCATAAAATTCGCGTTATTGTCTTGTACCTGTACTCTAACCCATGATTTTTTTTTCGAGGTTTAATTTCATCGTTTATTATTTCAATAGTCTTGATTACTCAACCATGTAACAGATTGAGCCAATATTCCGAATTAACTGAGGTACTGAAAAAAATATTCTTATGCTGAATTTGATTACATTCGGGTGGAGAATGTGGACATTCTCCGAAGCCAAACAAGTGTATTTTGATGACAATAATATTTCAAATGCGAAGTTACTCTGTCTGTCTCTTTCATACCTTTTCACGACTAAACCTCTGAACCGATCGTAATGAAATCAAGAAAAATAGGCAGTCTGGGATTCGAAGAATGTCTATTCCTCATCCTGAATATTTGGGAGGAAAGATAATGGAATAAAATAACAAGTTTAAAAATTCCGAACCGACTATGGAAAGAATAAAATAAACTATAAAGTAAGAAACAAGTTAGAACATAAATTGTTCATATACGGAAAAGGATGGAGTATACCCCCATTAACCCTATTCATCAGCTATTTTACCTGACTTGAAGATAAATAATTGCGGAAAAATTAAAAGTGCATGAATGTTCGTATTGTGACAAATATACATGGACTGCTGAAATTATCATTATATTTAATACTGTTCTACCCAGGGTGTTTCAAAATTCAGTATCAAGATTTCAGCAGCGTATTTCTTAGGTCAAACTAAAAAAAAATCCATAAACATGTGTCCGCGAACGCTTCTATACCGATCTACAGAGGGTTGAAGTTTCAATAATTTTGAATTTTTTTCTCCATAGTATTTTCAGTTTTTGCGGAATTAAGATCAAATTTAAAACACATGTCACGTTTGAGGGTTTACATCATCCAGTCTGCCGAGTGTTTGTGAGAATCTACATGTCCAGCCCGCCATTCTGCTGAGCTGGCGCAGTTTCGCACTCCCGGACTCAATATTTCTCATCCAATCGATGGCTCGTATTGCAGCTGATGATGTAGATGGTGGTGAGTTCTCCAGGGCGGTGGTATAGCTTCCTTGCTAGCAGGATAATGACGAATCGATTTGTTACGATACAAAGTGGGATTCGCTTATCATTTTGTTATTGAATTATATAACAATATCACTGAATAATACAACTCTTATAATAGATAATAGGCGCACAAAATCATGGAAATTTGTCACGTCAACACCGTTTCGCCATTGCTATTGTTCTGCCATTGCTTACGTGACTTCAAACTCTATTCATTACAATCATTTGTAGGTAAAATATTCACTCCTATGACTTCTGAAACATCTGTTTCATTGGAAACATAGAAGACTCGTTTTGGAGTTGATGAATATATATAGATTTTTTTCACCCGACTGCCGCAGGAGGAGTCTAAATGTGTATGCATGTCGGCACAAAAGGGGCTGGCTATCGAGGTGAGCGATCCAATATGCGTAGAGACGTGAGGGTTTTTTTCTAGTCATCAATTAATTATTTTCCCTGCAAAATACCTGACTTTTGTTTTGTTTGTTGATAATTTGGTATATTGTGTTATCAGGTTGACTATCGCATAAAATAAATGGAATTTTCTGACATGAGCAGTTTTGGGACGTGTTCTTCAAAAAATGAAAGATAGTTGAATTATATTGGAATATCTGCTGAGAGACTTTTGTTTGTGAGAAATTGAATTGAAAAAAGTTTAAAATATGGTGACAAAAATATTTCAACAAACAAAAGACACTCACTCCACTAAATGATTTTCAGTTCACTGGGTTTACGAAATCGCAACATGTGTTTCGCTATACACTAGCTCCTTCAGGTGAAGATAATACTAACTCAACAATCACAATGTGTCATGTTGAATAATCAAGGCAGGTAGTAGTAGGTTCATGAATATAATTGAGAATATCAAAGATATTGAGGATAAGCCAAAAGGTAATCAATAGGGTGAAGTCTTATATCGATTACCTGTTTAATCTTCATTGAAACAAATTCAACAAAGGAGAATTATTTCAGGTTGATCCGATCACTGAGCAAATGAAGCGACATTTTGCATTTCTAAACTTTCTAGAAGATCGAGTTCAAAACCTTTGTTTTCCATATGTAATATTTTGGAATCATCAACACAACAATGTTCTTGAGTCAATATGTAAGTAGCAAAAGTTGAAGTTGTTTTTCCATTGGCGATTGACGAAACTGTTTTTTCGTACTGATAATTGTTTTTTTGAATGTTCTACCTGCTGCGCCCATAGAAAAACTGACACAAGAGCCACAAATGAATTAAGTTATATTATATTCTCTAGATTTCATCAGATTTCTCAGTTTTATCTCAATTGTTCTTGATAAATTAACTTAAATTATTATCTGCTCTGTATGGATTACTGATGTTCTTCTAACATAAAAAAGTGGAGAATGTTTCGGTAAGATGGCCTTAATTAATTTTAAATTTATATTATTTTTCATTCTGAGTGAGAAATATTCCTCGTGAAGCTTTTTTTTGGAGGAATATTTTCCACCAGGTTTGAACTATAACCGTTACTAATTGCAACTTATTTATTTATTTTCAAATTTTGAATTGATGCGACCGATACTTGATGAGAAAATACATTTCAAAGAAAACAAAGTGAAGATGATATAAGTATCATCTCCACTCGAGAAAGCTATTGTTTAGGAAAACACGTGCAGTGGTTTTGTAAACCCAGTTTGGTAAAAATCATTCAGGGAAGTGAGTGTCTTTTGTTTACTTCAATTATATTGAATTCTTTATTAAAATTTTCTTCTGAAAGAGAAATATACCATTATATGCGGCTCATTCATGTTGGTATGGATGTGTTGAGGTACTATGTATTGTGATGTTTTTATATAAAGAGTTATGGAGTTATGGAAAATTTTAAAATTATTTCATTACTGATGTTTATTATGGTCATGTTTGAAAATGTCATAGAATTGTCTGTTTCTATTTCTTTTCTGAATTTAATTGAAGAGTGAATTGCATTGATTAATGAATGCAAAATGACGCAATATTTGCTCGATGACCAGATCAAAATAAATAATTCCTCATTGTTGAATTTGTTTTACCACATATCGAACAGATAATAGATATAATCCCCATTCTACTAAGTCTCCACCTGAAGAAGCTATTTTATAGCAAAATGCGTGTTGTGTTTTGTCAACCCATTTAAGTGAAATAATTTAGTGAAGTGAGTTTTTTTCATTTGCTTCAATATAGATATCATGTATCGGCCGCATCAATTCGAAATTAAATGAAAAACATTTGTTTAATCTACCATTCGACTCAAAATCATTATCGGGTAGTGTTTTTGCTGGCGGAATGATATTCCATATTGAAGTTTCAGAATTAATAGCGCCAGGGGATTGAGTGATTCGTGATTCAGTTCCAAAAACGATATAGGAGGATTGTGAATTTTTCGCGAGAATGTGGAAATTCGGAATGACGATGTCAATATTGTGAACAAACTCATCATTCATATTCCAAGTCGACTCAAAATCGAGGGTTCTTTCAGTGGTCACAGACTAGGCGATCCCAGTATGGCAATTTTTTTACACATTCTCGAAGTTCCAAAGACTAAAGTTTCTGTTGATGATATATTTGGGTACTTTTGTCGAACAATCAAACTATATCATTCATTCCAATTCACCTGGAATGAGCAAATTATTTTTGGTTTGCATTATAACAGAATTATATATTTTTTGTCAGACATGTTCGTGACTAATCAATCGGGGCCAATTTGGTCTGATTCTACTCAAAGATTATATCTTGTGTTTTCAAGATCACAGAATGAAAATTCAGAGTGGAAAATTGTTCTTGACCGAGAGAAGAACAATTCTTGTATTGGAAGTAGATAATTACAAGGAGGAAGTTGATATCACCATACAGCCAGGGTCTTCTTAGGGCAACAGGTACACTCCTGATTTTTTTTGCCACAAAAGTTGGCCAGTAATAAAAGTTTCCGTTTATGGTGAATTGAAAAAAAATTATTCCATTCAATAGGAATTCCTTCTGCATTTTTGTTTTCTTTTTGTTTTGAAGAGTTTAATATTTGTAGGGTTTTATTATTGAATGATATTTTCAAATTGGGTTAGAAAATGATTGATTTATTAGCATCTTATATTAATTTGATATTATTTTACCATTATTCTTGTTCCATCTCAATCTAATGATAACACCAAACAAATCAATCTTTTTTATTGGGGATAATTTTGCATACAGATTTAAGAATTTTTTTAAAGTGGAAAATATCGTTTTTTGGCGCGATGCAGCTTTGTCGCAACTACGAAAAATATTCAAATATATGACGGAGCTGGGTTCGGATAAATATTAAATCATGAAGAGAAAATTAACATCAATTTTTTTTCGCTACAACATCTGCTAGAACTTCGAGAGGCCTTTTCCTAAAACAATTTTAAAATTATACTGAGCCAGTTTCACCAACCAAGATGCTTATATTGGAGAAGGATCCCTCATGTTCCGAAGCCACTGAAGCAACTGTGATCGATGATAGCAGTGAAGGAACGACCATCAAGATGGTACTTGAATTTTTCAATACCAAATATAATAGCAAGCAACTCCTTTTCAGTTGTTGTGTGTACTTTCTTTGACATATATTCAGAGTTTGGTGGCATGAGCAATAGGATGTTCCATGCCATCGTCTTTCTGGAACAAAACTGAGGCATTACACATCAAAACGAAGGATTATAAGAAGTTAGGGTTTGACAGGACCGGAGCACTAGTTAATTTCCTGAAAAGCCTCATCAGCTCCAGGAGTTGATTGACTTTTCTTTCTACCATAAGGAAGATTGGCTATTGGGCTGCAGAGAGCAGAAAAACTCTTGAAGTATCAACGATAGTAACTAACAAGACCGATGAGACTTCTGATCTGGGTAGAGTTTTCAGCTACAGGATAATCAACTACAGCAGACGCTTTTTCTGTGTCCGTTCTGAGGCCACGTTCATCAACTAAGAAGCGACGGACGAAGTGACATGTCTCAAAGTTAATGGTCAGGTTTGCTTCCTTGAGCCTGTGGAGAACCTTTTCCAGTATTTCCAAATGCTTACTAGAATCTGTGTCACAATGATAATATCATTTAGATAGTGAAAGTAGTATGGTTCTAGAGCAGGTCCGATAACAAGATCCATGAGATGACACACGGTTTGAATTACCAAAACCAGGCCAAACATAACCACAAATTCGTTGAGACCTTGCCATGCACGGCGGAAGCAGTCTTTTCCCAAAAGAATTCTTCCAACACCATCCGAAAAAATGCCTGTTTCAGGTCAATTGATGTGATGAATCTAGCATCATGGAGATTAGTAATTATTCAGTCAAGTGGAGGTAGACGACAAGCATCCTTATTCACTATCAAATCATCAAGTTTTCTTCCATCGAAACGAATACGAAAAGTGTCATTTGACTTCTTCATCAACCAAAAAGGACTACAAAAAGGCGATTTGGAGGGTTGAATAATGCCTAATTTAAACATTTCATCCATCTATTTTTCCAAATGAGCGGTGGGTCCTACCAAATAATTTCAGAAAATCAACTTCCAAGATCAAACCCTGAGTAGTTGAAATAATAACAAGTAACTTCACTTCCTCAGTAATACCGTTCAAGGATATAGGAATATTAACATAACCTAAAAATTATTGAGGGTTGACATCAGCTGTCGATACTAGCAACTGCTAATCATGGAGAATTAGTACCCTGTGACGTTCCAGAATGGAGAATCCAAATGATCCAAGAATTGAAGCATTAGATTCAGTACCAACAAAATAAACTACTGGCTCACCAAAGATATCGACACTAACATAAGTCGGTTGTCATCGCCCTTTCTCAAGGAAATGTGGTTGACAGAAACTTCTTTATCGAAAAATGTCTCTACTTTAGGTAACCATGAGTTTCAATCTGGAGTCCTTGTGGCACAAGCTTGCATGGGTTTGCAAGAACAGAAATTTTTGACAACACACAATCCCTCATTCCACTCCTTCGGAGGAAGTTTTACTTCTGGGAACTGCTTCCGAAAACTGATTTTTAACTTTCCTTCCTGGGTTGTGTGGCACGTTCTGGTCCATCTAACGCACTGGTGACTGCGTCCAGCTTCAAGAACCCTTTCTCAAGTTTATGGAACAACGTTGATACCTAGATTTGACAACACATTTTAACCCACAACACATATAAAAAAGAGACTTATCTGTGACGTGTCTGTGACCAGTCAAACTACAGTTCCAACATGAGGGATTGAACTTGAAGAGGCGGAACAAATTTTCCTAGAAATGTTCATAGAATTTCTAGTAGAACTAGAGGAAGGGCCTGTCTCAGAAGAGTTTAGACAGCTTGAATCAGGCTCGAGCAGATAAAATTTTCGAGAAGGTGACGGTTTATAACGACTCGACCATATGATTGATTCTTCCAAGTGCTAACACAGTTTAGATAAGTCAGATAAAGTATCAATTTCAGATGAAGCCAGTTGAGAAACAGCTAGGTAAATAATTTCTATGAATTTGATTCACAATTGCTTTCTCATCTGGTTTCGAAGTCAACCTTTCGAATAAGCCTTCCATTGCAGAAATATTTACTCTTCCGTTAGGACCTTGTGTCTGTTACGAATTTTGTCTAACAAATCATCATTGTATTGATACGGTAAAAAATAATTTCAAAATTCCTTCACTCATTCGTCCCAGTTACTTAATTCCGACCTATTATTATTTTACCAGGTCCATGCCTGAGATTTGAAAAGATCACCCGCAGAAATGAATAAATCATCCTCATTTACCCGCCTTGAAATTCTCAATGATTCAACTTTTCTCAAAAAGGGAGCAACAGACTCCTTCTGAGTGATTCCAGTAGGATGAATGTTCCGTTCATACACATATACTGGTTTGGAAAATGGAAATTGTGTTGCATTTGAAAAAGGTTGCAAGTGAAATTTTTTCATCAAGATCACCCTCTAATTGCCAACATTCCTTTCCAGTTTCTTCTGATATTTCACCAGTTTGAACATCATGAATACGGCCTGATGAATGTATCAACCGAGATAACAATCTTTTGTAATTAAAATCAGAAGAGGTTCCAACAAAATCATTGACTTTCGTTTTAATATCATTCAATGTTACCAAAATATTATTCTTGTCCACCTCAAATGTGAAAAGATGGACAATTTCACTTTAGCTGCGATAAGCAGTTTCTTGACCGGAGAGACTTCTCAGAATGTTACGTTTGGGGTCAATATTTCCAGTAGGCGCTAAGATCCTTCCAAGTGTGTGAGATATAATTTTATCAAAGATATTTTCAATGAAAAGTTTGGTCAAATTCCAAAAGCAAATCAATATCTTCCCAAGAAAAGTGAGATCAATAGTGAATGAGATATATCCTATCAAAAATATTCAAAATACCATTATCATCAGATATTCAAAGGAAATCAAAATGCAAAAATATATCAGAAGATATTCGAGTCAGTAAACCTTGATCAGAAGTAATCACTGACTGAGAAAGCACAAAGATACTGACAGTTGAAGCTTCAAACGTTGGGCGCCAATTGTGTGGGATGTCAAATTAAATTTTCATTCCTTCCTGAAGAAAGAGAAAGAAAATTGATTTTTCAGAAACTACTATGCTTATTTTATATAGGGGTGCCTCTGAGCTACTCAGATTGATACGGTATGTGGTGGATATCGTTATATGTCAGTGGAATTGGATAGCTTCTTCAAAAAGTCTAACATTCGGAAGATATGAAGATAAATTGAGCGCCAGGTTGTTCTTGGGAAAAATGATCAAAAACAAAACAGATTCTTGTTGAAAAATTTAATGTGCGATTCTCAGCAGGAGAACGATAGTACTATATGATACATTTATTCAAAATTAGATGATGAAAAACAACTGCGGATCAATGGTACTTCGCATGGTGCAGTTATTTGGATTACCAAAAATAACAGTTGTGTTTACTCTGTGACTCTCGATGTACATAATGTTTGCTGGTTGTTTGATAATTACTTCTGATCAGAATCGTTGAAGTTGGGAACTCACTCCAGAATCAGGTTCGTTGTAAGTAAGGAACTCATTCCAGGGCTCTGCGGAGAGGTGGGGTTCCAAAACGGGTGCTAGGGTAACTCTTCACTCTTTGTGTTCTGTGCAGCCAATCTGAATTGTACTGGGTTCCTTGATCGAGAATTCTCTTTCGCGATCAGACGAATCTGTGGACAACAAACACCAAGCAGTATTTTGTTACTATTCGGTTCGGAGAATAGGGAGTTCCTTCAGAGTCAGCAAATTGATAAGGAGAATTATTCTGAGGGAATCAAGTCCCAAAATACAAAAATTGGTTTATTTTCCAATTACACCTATGATCATGCTACATATGCGATTACAAATCGATCGAATAAATACCCTTTATGTTAACAATATGAAAATAATAAGAAATAAATAAGCAATTCATCCATTTCACCAAAATGAATGGAGTTGAGAAGATTATGTGCCCAATGAAATAATACCCAATGCGGGCTAAAAGAATTTTGAATTATTTTCAGTTGAATAAAATGGTCTAAATAACCCAAAACTGTAAGTCTCTTGCACCATCAACAAATAACTTGACTAATTTCTCCAAAAGAGAAGAGACCGAGCGTAACGAGATAAATGACTATTTTCTCCAAGTGAGGAACGTAACGAGATGTATGCCTCAAAATGACACGTTGAATACTAAGAATCCAGCAGAAGGTTTGATTCGAGCTAAGGAAGGGAGTTTCGTAATGTTTGGAGATAAAAGATATACTTTGCCTCAAGAAAGATAGAAAATGGTCAGAAAGATCTAGCCAAGAAATTAAAGAATCACAAGTGAGCTTACCTTCCACTGATAAAAGTCAAAAGAAATGAAAGCAAATACTAACTTGTGAATCCCATCTCTATAAGCTGCTAGATAGTTCTTCTTCGCAACCATCTTTTCAGGTAATGAGATATCACCGTTTCCTCGCTCCACTGGTCGTATTTCTGTATTCTTCAGAGTCCTCTGATTTTCCAAGGAGGCCTCCGTGAACTGAAAAATTTTGAAAACAAGAGCAGATTTAAGAGACTTTCTTAATGAAATCACCGGAACTCGAGACGCATATTATTTCAAACTTGAAACACGAGACGCATATGTGGCCATTTCGGGTGCTCACATGAGAACTTTATGGAACATTGATTTTTAATCAATTAACGTGCAAAATATACCAAAAGTATTTGTTGAAATGTGAATTATTGATAAAGGTGAAGACACTCACTTCACTGAATTATTTTCACTAAACTAGGTTTACAAAACCACGACACGTGTTTCACTATTCAATAGTTTCTTCAGGTGAAAATAATACTAGTACAGTATTATATCTATCTGAAGAAGCTTCTGCATAGTGGAACACGGGTCACGGTTTTGTTAACCCAGTTTACTGAAAATCATTTAGTGAGTGTTTTTTTTACTTTAATATGGATTTCCATCAAGTATCGGCCATATCAATTCGGAATTTAAAAACATGGGCAACCAAAAATTCCAAACCGTGGCAAGCTCCGAACAAACGAAGTTGGTGGTGGTTTTCATTCGAATTGGAAACTGAAAGAAAATAATTTTTCCACCAATGAAAAATGGAGGCTATTCCGCATTAGAAATTAAAATGAATTCTACCTTTTCCATATAAAAATGAACTACCCCCAGGTGGAAATATACTATGTACTTTTTCATGTGATTCAGTCCACCTTTCTGATGGTTTCAAATTGCTTTTGTCTTTTTTTCCGTTAAATTCCCTTCTGTTTCCACTCAGCTGGCTCCCTGACGGGCCTATCTCCATGGAGTTCCTCCGGATGATTCGAGCATATTTTTTGTTTTATTTCTTTCTCTTGTAATTATTCCTGCACTGAGTTCCTACATGACTCCTTACAGTGGAAACAAATGCGAGCGTTTAACAAAGTGACACAATATTACTCATGCCCCCTTCCCAAACGAAGAGTACGAACACCTTAAAATTTCTGCTGTCCACGGAATATTTGTATTTTTAATTCTTCACCAAAACTGGGAAATAAAGGTTACATATTGCAGCAGAATATATAATTAGGTAGATTCCGAAATAACTTACTTGCTGGGTATCCTGATTATCCGATTGGAGAGACTGTCAAGGTTAGCTAATGGTCAGAAATTGGAATGGGAGTTGATCCATCTATATCAGAGATCTTGATATCACATTTCACATATCACATCAAAACTAAATTTCATGCACAAATGGATGATATACTCTCGGTACTTGGAAAAATCCGAGATATCACAGTTGTTGAATTTCACCAAGGTTATCTCTAACTACGAATTTTCAGAGGCATAATGCTGGTATATGAACTGATATTCCAGTTTGCGCACATTCTGGGGATCCATTTTCATATCAGGAGCGATAAATGTGAATTATGTCGGTTTCATACGGACATAATGTCCAAAAGGTGTTGGAGATACAAAGTTGTTTCCCATGTTCCACAAATTCATGTTGGTTCAAAGGAGTATTTATGTATGCATATGAATGTCGGAAGGTGAATCCCTGCGTTTTTGGAATATTTATTGCATTTTATCTCTTTATTCTTGTTGGGTATATCGTCTCGATCAATGTTTCTGTTTTATGAAGAGATTCATTATGTGTTTGGAATACTTTTTTTGGAGCTTCACAACGGTGTGGTGGTTCTGAACTGTATCATTCAGACCTTCCATTACTTTTCCATATTTTGTATAGAATTTCAGTGCTTACGTGAGAGATTTTCAATATACTGTAGAATTCGATACATTTGTTTATTCAATTTCCTTAGAAGGTTATATTTATTCTGACTTCAGGCAATCTTATTTTGAATTCAAGCATCTTTGAATGTCACTGATGATCTTCCAAGTCCATCTAGTTTGTTTTCATTCAACTGATCTGAGAAGAATTATGATAACTGAAACATGAAATGAAGAAGATAGCTTTGGACGTCAGAAAAATGTTATCAATATTTTGATTGCTATGTCAATATTATCATAGAAAACCACTATAAATTCAGAATTATGCATCTATTGTGGAATACATACGTTCAATTCAATCAATTAAGAATGATAGGGTTATTTCTGAAATAGTGGTGCCATCTATCTTACCGCCTGTGGGATACCCGATTCCAAATCCAATGGAAGATGTCGGATTTGCAAATTCGAATTTAATGAGAGTAGCGGAAATGAGACAAATTAGTGATGATTCGTTAATAGCAACGGAGAAAATTATTGTTTGGAATATTTCGCAAAAAAAACCTTCTTAGTCAGCCGATATCTGCGGTATTACCTGAATTACGTAATCTGGAAGAGAGTATAAGTAATCCGAATGAGAACCCGTCATCCACGAATTGCGTATCCATGCTTACATTGCGAAAATCAGTGAAAGTCAGATCAGTGTTGATAAAAAATAACAAGTATTCTTGTTAGCAGAATTAAATCCAGCACATCAAACGTGATTATCCGCCGAGCATGCTGAAATGTATTTTCGTTATGCGTGTGTAGCCTTCTGATTTTTTAATGATTTTGATTTAAACGGATTTTTATTTCAATTCCAATCCATTTCCATCAGATTTCTTTAAATATTTCGCAAATATACATCGTCACATTGTATCTTGGGATCAAGTGTTATGTTGTTCGGCACAATCCTTTATTCTGTTCTACAAGCAGAAGAAGAGAATAAGTCTATCTCGTTGAGTCGAGATAAATACATAAGAAATATTTGAGCGAAATTGAAGATGATTAAATTTGAATCCGAGCTTTGAGGAATAGAAATGTATTGGTTGGCCTTCCTCATAGTCAGTGATCAGCATCAGTTTTCTCAGGTCAATTTTCAGTAGTATCTTCACCCAGGGAGCAGATGAATAATTGAAATCAATGACACGAGACATAATCGAATATGAGAAGTCAGAAATTTGGTTATGTACTATAGAATTTATTTCATATATTCAATTTGGCGAGCCTTAAGAAATGTTGTTGAGTTTGATTTCATAATGTTTGATACGGATATATATTGGTTGAACTCACAAAAAAATCTGCTAAGATCAATGGTTATTTGAACCAAGGTATATGTTATGTTCAAACAATAATTTGAGTTGATACTGTATAGGAAAACCTCATATAAAACGGGTCTAAACATCAAATCTGAACTATTTGACATAGAAATTACCATAAATAGGTATCTTACATTTTTTCGGTTATGAATGAGGTAATGGCACAATACTATTCTCATTTGTTAAAAACCACCAAATTCCAAAATATTGAAGATATATACAATTTTTTATTTGTAGTCTCTTTGGTTATTTGACTCACATTGTAATCACCAATATTATATTGAGTTGTGAAATATCTTGTCAGTGCAAGTTAGACAGTTGATAAAATAACTTTCAGTGGCGCCCATATGAAATCTTTCTCAAATGCAATTTGTGAAAAAAAAAATCAAAAAACTTCACTCCTATAGGACTCATTCAACAAATGAGTAGTCGGAGAAGGGTGACGTCATAAACATAATTTGAGAAATACTGTTTAAAGTGCTACAATACTTGTGATGTATGAACAGAATGATAATTATTCAGTACCTGTCATGAGACTGGAATAGAGAGAAAAAATGTTACATATGCCTGGCTCAAAGAATCACATTTATAATATTGCTTGTAATGAAATTTTCCGACTCCAGTATATTTTTGCCTTTTAAATTTGAAAAATTCAGCCAACGACTAAACTTTTAAAATTCAGCCAACTTTCGCTGTCAAATGACAAGTTATTGGCAATGTCATCAGCTTCACAATACATGATTTCGAGTATTGATGCCATCCCAAGAACCTCGCCTCAAATACATGAAAAATGGCTCTTAGCTGGTTCTGAAATTTTTTTGGATATTGTGGTACAAGTTACAAAAAGTAACACGTGCAAGTTTAAATTCATTTTTCCACGTTCATGCAAAAACAAAACTTTATTGAACTATATTCAGTGAAAAAAATGGTTCTTTATTGCACTAGTGCAATAAAATATTTCTTACATTCATGTGTCATTCTACTACAGCGTTTTGTGATCATGACGAACATAAACGTTCAAATCGGCGCCATTTTCAGTCCATTTTCTGTGATATTGTATTACATTTGAAACAATTGCATATTTTATATTATTTTCAATAATGTTTATTGCATACTGGATTACGGAAGTACTAGAAAATGCAATTCATCAAAGATAAAATATGGGTTGAATTGTTCCTAACATAAGGTATTATTTCCTAAATTTCCCAATGAAAATCGATAGTGATCATTAATTATTAAATATTCTGGTATTAAATTACGCTTTTTATTTTTCCACACTTGGTGCCACCCAAATAAAACATTTTTTTATTTTTGCATGAACGTAGATTTTTTTTTATTGGTGCCCCTTTATACCCATTTGAAGCACGCTCCAGCGTGTTTAAATCGAACTTTAAAAAACGCGCGTTTTTTGAAGTTACCATGGCATCATCAACAAATCGAGAAACGTGAAGTCTAAATGACAATTTTTTGATTATTGATCTGACAGGAGTACCTTGTAACGTCAAATGAAATATTACTAACAACTCGTTCATTTATATGTGATACGTCTTGCTCCTCCATCCATTTGATGAACATTCCATATTCTTTTTTATATATATCACTAGATTTTCGCGGTATCAATCGCGATTCTGCCTCACTATTCAAAAAATCGATATAAAAATAACTTATTTTTGAGCTCTGGTGACAACAAATATTGATCTCTGATAACAAATTGCAAATGAATATCTGTTTCTCTCATTTCCATGACAACGAAAGGTACACTGATGTCACATTACAAATTCAACCATTATGCATTATTAGTTCTTATTTCTATTTTTTGTAGTAATAAAACCAGTATATGTGATTTCAAAGTGCACCAATAAAAAAAAAATAGCGTAAAGTATTCGTGGATAACTGGTCTTAAAAACACTTGCTCTATTTCGCGTGTTTTAAAGCCCCTTTTATCCACTTTAATATACTAGTATTCAACTCGTGCAAGTGTTTATTGCACTCGACGTAAAGTTGCCGACGAGGCCGTCAGGCTAAGTTGGATAACACTTACTTACTTACACATGATTCAAATTGACAGGTCCATTCAACAATAATTAGCAAACATATATATTAGGTGCAAAACCTATTTCAACTAATATTTGTAAACTTCCCCCGTATAAAATGCGTTTGTGACTTATCAGAGTGGATCATAGTAAGCAATTACTATGAGTCTTCCACAAGTATTTTGGACTTCAAAGCGGATTTATTGTCTCAAAAAGGCTGTTTAAGTGGCTAATGTTAGAAACATGAAGTATAAAAAACAATCTTTTTTAGAACAGTGTTTTCGAAGAATGTTGAAACGTTTGAAGAAAGAATTTCCATCATATGAAAAGACTCCCAATAAAGATGTTTTCAATGAAAAATGCTCAGTCCCACTAATGGAACCAATGATGAAGATTGGCGAAATATGCTAAATTATCGCTCTTTTTTACCCACCCTGTATAATAGGCGGCTTCTTTTGTCCCAACTACCGACTGACTGACATGTCACTTGACTACATCCAAATCGGCAATGCTATTGGTTGGTTACTAATCGTCTAGGAAGTAATACTTTTGGATAAGTGAACCTTACTATGATTTAGTAAAACAGCGATTTTTATGATTATCAAAAATTCATATCTCCGAAACACATAAAAACTAATTTCAACTTTCACGTATAACTTTTAGTGACGTATACCACAATATCCCAATTTTTTTTCAAAATTGTCTGAGAGCCACTTGCCCAAGGATTTGGTGCGGGGTTCTTTGTGACATTATGTATCGAAAAATAAAGAAGCAGTGTTGCCTGCAGGGTTAAGAGATATTTCATAAGAAACTGCATGGTGCACTCTGAGTTTGTTGTGGGCGGAATAGAGATTTGAAAAACATAGACAGATGCGATGTTGAAATATGTCAAGCATGAGTTGGTGACGGAAAGTGGAAGAATTGCCGGAAAAGAAGAATTGATTATAATAATTACAAACTGGTGAGGAAAATTTCAGAGTTCTCATCACGTTCTCTAACAAATGTCCCACTCAAGATTTTCTGCTAGACAGCCGTCTCTAATATGAGCCATAAGTAATATTACTATTCAATTCGATTTCAATCGGAACCTTCTACTGTGAAGGATTCATATTTTGCATTAGTCTATAGGAAGGTCTGGCTCGTGAGTGGGTAGGATAGTATCTCAGTCACTAACAGATAATCTTCACAGATATATGGATATACAGGGTATGTCGTTACTTTTAAATTCGGTTGAGTTTATATTTTTCGTACATTTATGATTTTTGCTTACTTTCATACTTTAGAGGAGAACTCAATCGTATTTTGTCTGTGAAGATTGTGAGGACAATATGGAGAAATAGTTTGACTTTTTGTAGACCCTTGTTTCTGTGAATACCATACCAGAGTCGGGTTCAAAAGTACTTTCAAATGTCCTTTCTCTACATCCGATATTCACCACATCGATATACAGTGCAATTATTATAATTTTATCTCAAAATCGAAAAAATAAATGTGGTCATTCGGTATCCAAAATTTTAAGATATTGGTAGCGGGCGTGTTATGCTATATGGTTGGTATGACAGATTTGATTATCAATGAATCGGTGGAAATACTTTCAAACCCTTCATGCCATATGTATAAGTTGGCTTGATAAGTCGATTCTCAGGAAATTGAGGAGGGTGTGAGACGCTTTTCATGAGACACTTGATCCATTTCAATGAGGACCTGAAGTTGAAAGTAGAACTGGGGTGGAGTAAAATAGTTGATGAAAATACTCGAGTTCTAATACCACATAATGAAGCGTGCGGAATTTCAACTAAGGAAGGAAAAGTAGCAAACACGGACGCTGTTAGGGTATGTTCATCTACAATCAAACTTCAGCGCATAAATACGGTTTTCTGGTTGCCTTTGGAGCCACCTCCTCTCTTTGATGTAGAAAGGCAACTTGCTCCGTGCAAGATATGATATTCCAGTCGATTAATTAGTTTGATTCTGGGAACCAGAAAGGCAGACTTTACTCGACCTTGACTGGTTGTTTGTTTGGACGTCAACTGCCTCAACTATACAACAATATAATAAGAAGTGAACAATTTCTCATTCAATCATTTGATTAGCCCTAAATCTACGTCTACAATTATGTGGCGGGGTCTCAGCTCAACAGGTAAACTATATACGACGAGCAAAGCTGATAATTATTTCATTATTAACCATTTCAAACAGGAAAACATGTAAATTTGTGATTATCCATACAGGCAAGGAATGACCAATACGTATGAATGTATATTGCAACCACTAACTGAAAATCAACTGAAGAGTTAAACTCATTACCACACAACCACAGAAGTAGAGGTTTCTCAAGTTATTGTTGTGTATATCCCACAAAGTTCGTTCAACTGCATACAAAACTATGGTGGAATCTTAATCTTAACCAATTACATTTCTGAGAGAACTAGTCCATGCAAATAAAATGGCGCTCCTGTCTTTGAACACCGGCGTCTGTGATATGCCGCTAAATAAATATGGTAGAGATCCATCAACTTTGGTAATAAGTCAATTTTTCAGATGATCCCGCTATTGAAAAAAGATTTAAATTTCCACAAAATTTTGGACCCCATTACTTTTTTGCAGTATGTCCAGCATTTGTTGTGATTCACATGGATGAAATAAATGAATCACCCTGTATACTCCACAGCTCATAGTTATGCATATATAATGATGAACATGAGATGAACTACTCAATATTCATGTTCAAACCATTATTTTCACAGCATTGAGTTGGCTTTAATCATTTTTAGTTCATATCAAACTGGGCTGTCATAAGACATCTTACAAAGTGTCACATTGTGGGACAGCTGTCTTGTATATTTTCGACAATACATATTGGTCCTGTGGTTCCCGAAGTCATCTTCATTGAGTTGTCTGATATTTTGTTGATTTTTTGAAATTGTGTTTGTTGTTGTTGTTACAAAATTGCATTCACAATAAGGATGAGTTGTTACGTATGCGAAAGACAGTTTCAGCTTAGACTGTTATTTCGCTTACACCAGGAAGGGAATATTGATGTATTGCACATTGCTCCTTTTGGAAGGCACGCTGCTGGATTTTCGTCACCACATATAGGTCAAAATACAAGAATTTGCTTATATTGAGATAATAATTTCATGAAATGATTTCTCTGTGGCGCAACTATAGACTTATTGAGTGTTTGCAAAAACCTATTGTGAATCACCCAGTAACAGCAAATATTTTCAGCAGCACCTTTCCACGTACATCTTACTCAAATGAAACTGATATACGAAACATGAAGTCAATCCAGCTTTTCGACTTGAAGAAAAAAAATGATAAAATCAGCAAGTCTCCACTTCAATGCCCTGTACCCTTGAAACTGTTCATAGGATCGTATGTAGAATTTATGCCTTTCGAAATGTTATTCGAACTATCATATATCGAGGAAATTGTAACATTTGACGGGTTATTTTTTAGAATGGTCAACGGATTCTGTACTCTTCTTAAAATAGAATACCTTCCAACAACTGAACCACCTTGTATATTTTGATGCTAAGATACACACATCAATTCATGAGTACAGAGTGTTGAATTGATCTTCAAAAGGAATATATGTTATGGTTCTCTCTATAAAACCCCCTGAATAAGAAATGTGTACTATGCAATATATTCTCGTCAAAATACTATATTGGGAAGAACCCTTTGAAAATATGTACATCACACTGAAGTTTCAGATAATTGGGCAACCTTTCATCAAAGCAGTGTACTGAAACCTATAAAATAGGTTTAAGTCATCGCTGACAATGATGATCATTTTTTGTTGAATTATTTGGTTTCAAAAAGCATGTCGCGCGAATTGTTCATAGACGTAGGTACCAATTAGTTTGATTGAGCAGTGATTGGTAGATAAGTAAGAACTTGACAAAGTATTCAATCTTTACAAAGTATTCATAAAAGTAGGTTCCAATTAATTTTATTGGACAATAATTGGTTGGTGAGTAACAACTTGTCGAAGTATCAATTTTATTGCATCAAAACGAAATAACCATAAGAAAATTTTAAAAACAAGGGATTATTCGGCATGAAATCATACTCGGAGATGTTTCGGTTTTTAATATGCAGTGGAGATGAGAATTTGAACACATAAACTTCGGAACCTAATGTGATCTGTAACTAACTAATGTTTTATGGCATAAAATACCGAGTGAATATAGTGACGGATGTTGATGGTCTGGAGTAAGTCTTCTGTTTTTTTCTGAACTTACGTTTTGGTTCAATGATCTTAACTGTTATTTTGGAATTTGGCATATATATACACACAAGCTGTTCAACATTTGGTGAAATGTGGAAGAGAGTTCACGATAAGATGCAGTGTTTGATACATATCGGACAGACGCGATTCGAAAGACTATGATGAAGTAGCGAGGATTATAATACGTAAAACTTCAGGAAACTTCTGTGGACAATCAGTACTCAAGTAGAAAATGTCTTATAGAAACTTGGAGATATTTTCATATGTGTATAAATAATGGTTGGAAGGTAGAGTGACGTTTCAGGTTCCGTCAGTTGTTCCGAGAGCACCTAAACTTCCTACAACTTCAACTCATGCAACAGAAAAAATAACACATCCTCGGTAGGGCCGCCAAGAGGAAACTTCAGTGAATGCAGCGTGTGCTCGAAGAGAAAAAAGTTGAGCAGTTGTTGAATGAGAGCCAAGAGGAACTCAATTCGGCAATGCAGATAAAATAGAGGGTTCAAGAGATGCAGCAAATATTTTCAAAAAATGTATCACATCTCCTGATAAGTTGCCTATAAAGATATCTGTGAAAAGAGCCTTGACGAAAATTTACGAAAGGAAAATACATAAGCATTCGACAAGTGAGCAAAGAGGATAATGCCAACATACATCCAACATATGACAAATTGTTGAAAGCAAAAACCAAGTAATATTTTGATCACCAAAATATAGGGTGAAATCTCCTTTCAATCGCTTTTGAACCATAAGATAAAAAGATAAGTGACTGCACAGCTTGAAGTATGAGAATCACGAATTGAAGAATTCGATCCTACCCTACTTAATATAATTTTTGAATGGGGATGTGATGGCGCTTCCGGCCAAAGTCGTGACGAGCACGGTTTCTGGGAAATCGAAAATGAGCAATCTTTTTTTTTATCATTTCGCTCCTTCTACTTCGCATGTCAGCTCCTTCTAAGAAGAATCATAGAGATCATAATTTGGCAAAACTCCACACCCTTGCCTGCGACATAAAGACAATAAAGATAATGATGGCAACACTGCACGCATATTCTTTTAGAATCCAGAGGATGCTTCAAATATAACAGGAATAATTGATTGGGCGCTTCGACACTCTTTTACGGTCAATCTCATGCGGATACGCTGTAAACGTGGGATAATATTGCGCAGAAACAGCGTGGATGAATACAACTGGTACTATATGCCTCAAAGCGTCCAAAAAATACTAATTCATGGGAGCAGCATCATAAAGGCACCCATATTGCCTAAAAGGCAACTTTGAGAAGAAGCTCAAGATGCTGCAAACAAGGATTCAGAGAGATTTCGTGAGTTCCACACATAAAAATTCTCCAGAAAACATACGGTATGCATGCTACACATACTCTCGATATCATCAAAATCTCTCATCGGCAGTCACAGCAGAATAAGGTCTAAATTGAGTTGGAATTCGCCTTTTCTAGAACAGTTTCTAGAACAGTTTTTTGTTTTTAAGAATAATTATGTCAGTAGTGATGGGGAAGTTTCTGGCTGATCTAGGCCTATACCATCTCAACGATACATTTAGGGCGGGTTGTAACTCACTTAGTTAACCAATTGGTATTGGGACCTATGGTTAACCTCTCGACGGAGTTCAAATTATTTTCTGTTGTAACATGACAGATTGGGTAGTAGTCACGTAAACCATCATTTTGTGTTGGTAACCCTGAATATTCCTCAGAATAATGTCATATGGTAAAATTAGAAAGGTTAGGTTGTGTTGTAACCTCAAAGTAATATTATTCACTAGAATTGATCCATTGATTGAGATTTGTAGAATGAAGAAAAACACCAAGAGGATCTAAAATGAAAAGGAGAGGTTAATGAAAAAAAATAGGTAATACAAGAAGAACTTGAAGTCAAAATATCAATATTGAAGTTGCAGAGGCAGAAGTTGTTGAAATAACTCTGATTAAATCAAAGATCTTTTATTATGTAAAATGTAGTTTTGTTAATGTTAAGGGTATGTTGGGAAATTAAATATTTTAAATATTTATCTTGTTTATTGTTATTGTATTTCGTTCAAGGAATCGCTTAGTATGAGAAAAAGAATCAACACGAATTCAGAGAAAAAATATAATAGTTAACTTCAACATATTTCCATAATTAGTTCACAACAGTGCCTGAAACTATTGAGTAATTATATTATTTCTAACCAAATTGTTCATATTGAAACGAGGTATATCGGGTAAAACCAAATTAATATTATTTGTTGTTTCATGAACAGATCCTGGCCACCTACATACTATATTTTGTATGATTAAATCCACTTTGCCTAAAGCTTACGCATTGAAGTAAAAATATCCTTTTCTATTTCTGAATGTCTCGGCATTATCTCCTCCAGGAGATTGTATTTTCACATGAGTGCAGTGCACCTATACATCTTGGAAAATGGCTTATGTTGTAAAACTCCCCCTGGACCTTTTTCACTTCTTCCGATCCTGGCATTTTAACAAAGTGTGGACGTAGTCTTGCTATAGTTGTAAAAACTTTATGAATTATTCTGCTTGCAGTTGACTTATCAATGCCTGAAAATATAAAAAATATGTATTCAATACCTATGAAGCATAATTAGAGCATCATATGTTTTAACAATACCTGTGAAATCTCCCACAGCTTGTAATGTTGATCCTGTCGCTAAATATCTTAAAGTAATTAAAACTTTCTCTTCATTTGTAACTCTATAAAAGTACTATGAGATAGTGTTTTGGTACATTTGAAATATTACTTACTCATATCTAATGCATGAAATAGCTTCTCTTATTTCCTCAATTATTAGTTCCACTGTATCTTTAGATAACCTAAATCTAACCTAACCTAAATCTAGCTCTGAATTCCTCGTCATTCCATTTAAAAAAGTTATTATCCCTCATTCTAAAATTTCGGGGAGCCCTTGGAAGCAATTCTAATTCAACAAGTTCTAAAAAGTCTTCGTCGTCTGTTAAATTCAGTTCTTGGAGACCCCTCTTGAATATCCATATTTTCAATTATTTTCCAAAAAAGTTTCGCTGATATTTTTAGGTTAGCTGTTGGATCACTATCAGAATAAATACCCAAATGTAACAACTTTATGAATTATTCTGTTTGCAGTTGACTTATCAATGCCTGAAAATATAAAAAATATGTATTCAATACCTATGAAGCATAATTAGAGCATCATATGTTTTAACAATACCTGTGGAATCTCCCACAGCTTGTAATGTTGATCCTGTCGCTAAATATCTTAAAGTAATTAAAACTTTCTCTTCATTTGTAACTCTATAAAAGTACTATGAGATAGTGTTTTGGTACATTTGAAATATTACTTACTCATATCTAATGCATGAAATAGCTTCTCTTATTTCCTCAATTATTAGTTCCACTGTATCTTTAGATAACCTAAATCTAACCTAACCTAAATCTAGCTCTGAATTCCTCGTCATTCCATTTAAAAAAGTTATTATCCCTCATTCTAAAATTTCGGGGAGCCCTTGGAAGCAATTCTAATTCAACAAGTTCTAAAAAGTCTTCGTCGTCTGTTAAATTCAGTTCTTGGAGACCCCTCTTGAATATCCATATTTTCAATTATTTTCCAAAAAAGTTTCGCTGATATTTTAAGGTTAGCTGTTGGATCACTATCAGAATGAATACCCAAATGTCCGAGACAGAAACATAGAACAAATAAATTTTCATTGTTTTATGGTCTGAACCGTAGTTAAACCGTCGAAATGAGATGGTAAGAAAATCGACAGTTCACCAATTGGTTAACTTCAACAATTCAGTCATACAACGACGCAATCAACGATAACCAATGATTGAAGAAAACCAGAAGTTAACCTGTCGTGTTACAACCCGCCCTTAAAGGTAAGTGCGAATACAATGTGTTGTTGTTACTAGCTTCTGCTAAGTTTTTGAATTGAAAGTGTAAACAAAAATTAAAAAAAATATTTTATTAGTAGAGCCGCACTCAACATTTCTCCAATTATATATCTATAATAGCAACTTTCTGTCAATCCAAATGAAATAAAATAGATGAAATGGTGTAACTACTTATATTTGATTTATATTTTAGATCAACAGAGATCTGGAAAAATAATTTCCTCTTAATCATGACGCTCTATATAGTAGCAAATGGGAGCAAAAAACATCGCCCAACCAGATACCATCAATGCTGGTAGGTAGGTTGCTTGAGCAAATGCCAAGTAAGGGATATATGTACGTCATCAATATGTCACGAACACTCATCAAAATTACTTCTCTATGCTGGTTCTATACTTACCGATTACGACTTGTATCTATTATACAGTGCGGCTTTCAATAGTTCTCCCCCTGTTAACCTTTGAACGGTTCGACGTAGATAAATGAAAAAAAAAGGAATTGTATGATATCACCGATACTACTTTCTGAAATGAAAGACATCCTGATTGCCTGATAGATGACGCGGGAGGGCACATCAACTTCAAAATTTCAAATAGCATGGGGGGTCATGTGGCACATCGTTGAAAATATAATTCGATTCTCTTTCCAAACATCTATTTTTTTCTCATTTTGTTGATATTTGATTCTGCGGCTTTTTATGGTCCCCCTTCCCCTATAGGGAAGATCGTTACCCTTCGTACGCGGGGCACATTCATACAGTCAAAATAAAACTTGAACGAAACAACGTACGGTCTTGCTTTTGTATGTGTGCGTGAGTCGAGGTAACAACTTTACGTCAATGTAGTATCGCGCCATTCGCACCGGTGAGAGAGAAGTGACAGGCACGAACGTGTTTTCGCGCTTGGTAAGTAATTTTTTGATCAATGTTTTTGTCTATTCTTACCGTAGATAAAATAAGTTTTCGTGTAGAGTATTCCATCAGTAAGTAGCAAAATATACTTAAGATACGTTTTCAATACTTAATTTATGACGTTTTCCTATTAATATTAAAAGAGGTTATATTATGTTGTTATTCAGTCAGTGGGGTACTTTCGTACAGAACTAGATGGGACACGTTTGAACGCGTACGAATGTGCCCCAACTGGTAGGTAGGTACGATTTAGTGTGTTAGTGTGCTAATTGCTAATTTTTGCATTAACTTTGCTATCGTCGATGTAGGTATATATATAGTTTAATACCTATTTCTTATTATTTTTCCACAGAAACATGGTGCGGACTTATAAACCAAAAAAGGCAAGTAGACAAGCTGTGGATGAAGAATCCATGCAGTCAGCAATACAGAATGTTATGCAAGGAGTATTGTCATATAGAAAAGCTGCGGACAAGTACAATTTGAAATTGTCAACATTAGAAAGCCGAGTGAAAAAATACAAGAATAGCAATGATGCTGAGGGGTCAAGCAACCGTACATTTGACTCTAAATATACAAGTTTCCAAGTCTTTTCTACGGAAGAAGAAAAACTGCTAAATGATTATATTATCAAATGTTGTAAGATGCATTATGGACTTACGACGATTCAAGCAAGAAAGCTAGCATATGAGTATGCCAAATCTTTGAGTTTGAAATATCCAGCAAAATGGGAAGAAAATAAGATGGCTGGGAAAGAATGGATGTATGGTTTTCGCAGAAGAAACCCGGAACTCAGTTTACGCAAACCCGAAAACACAAGCGCTGCCAGATCTTTTGGGTTTAACAAAACTTCGGTTACCGAGTTTTATACCAACTTGAAAACAGTGTACGAGCGACATCCATTAATTGCTGACAGAATCTTCAATTTCGACAAATCAGGTGTATCTACCGTTCTAGCTACTCCCAAAGTCTTGGCTCCAAGATGTCAAAAACAAGTCGGACAGATTGTATCAGCTGAAAGAGGCGAGCTCGTTACTTTTGGTGGCATTATATCTGCCAGTGGAAATACCATTCCTCCACTTTTTGTGTTTCCACGCGTTCATTATAAAGATAATTTTCTCGAAGGAGCACCCGAAGGAAGTCTTGGCGCTGCAAATAAAAGTGGCTGGATAAATAGCGATATATTCGTCTCTGTTTTAAAACATATCCAGAAGCACACACTCTGCACAAAAGATAACCCCATATTATTGTTGTGTGACAATCATGAAAGCCACGTTTCTCTCGAAGCCATCAACTACGCCAAAGAAAATGGCATAATTTACCTATCTTTTCCACCACATACATCTCACCGCCTACAACCACTTGATGTGGGAGTCTTTGGACCATTTAAATCAAAGTTGAAAATTGCTTTCAATAATTGGCATATAATGAACACCGGCAAAGCATTGACAATTTACAATATTCCAAAACTTGTGAAAATTGCATTTTTCGAATCATTCACGGCAAAAAATATCACAAGCGGGTTTAACAAACCCGGAATATGGCCTCTTATGAATTAGCCTTTAGTGACGAAGATTTTGCTCCAACTGAGGTGTATACATCCGGTAACATGTGCCTCCTACTCAAAACGTCGTTGAAGATTTGTCAGCACCTACTCGGCAGCCAAGTGTCTCTGATATCTGCCAACCCTCTACTTCTGAAACACAGGATTTCTTGGAGGTTCCGCGAGAATCCATCCATCAAATAGAAGCTCCTTTGAAGACAGTTTTGACACCAGAGGCAATTCGACCCTATCCGACTGTTGTAAGAAGTAATAAAACAAACAAAGGACGACGGCCAGGAAAATCACGTATTTATACTGACACACCCGAAAAAAAGCTAATTGAAGAGAAACACAATGAAAAGCAATTGAAAAAGCTAGAACAGGAAAGAAGGGCTAGGGCAAGACAAATGAAACGTAGTTTAGCTGATTTTAATTCAAAAACAAAGAACAAGAAAGCTAAAAACACAGGAAGTGATGAATCTGATTGTGATGGATCTGATATGAGCTTTCAAGAGAGTTCAACTTCTATCACAGATGAAGATGAAACCGAGCAGGAAAATTTTGAAATGAACAGAAGCCAATTGACAGTTGATGTAATACCAGAAAATATTAAAGACGGTTCGTTTATTTTAGTGAGGTTTCCTAAGAAAAAAAGTATTATTTACTATGTAGGAAAAGTTGTCGGTCACTATAGTCAGACTGAATTTAAAGTATCTTATCTAAGAAAGAAGCCAGGCTTTTCGTGGACATTTGTTTTCCCTAATGTTGAAGATATTCATACTGTTTATATAACTGATGTTGAAATGATTCTTCCTGAACCTAAGCCTCCAACAGTTTGTACTTCTAGAACATCAAAACTTTTCAGTTTTTCAGTAAATTTTTCTAATTTTACTGTTCAATAGTTTTTATTATTTTGTTAATTAACAACTTTTTGCAGTGCTAATCCGCACCAAAGATTAAAAAATGTGATTCTAAATTTGAGATAACCAATTTACGTAGAAAATGAAGCAATTTTATGTTTTATTGATGGAGGAAAGTAATTTAATTTTCGTTAATTTTAAGAAAAGTCATTTAAGTTTCGTTTCACATAAGAAAAGCTATGTAATTTTTGTTGACTATAAGAAAAGTATTTTATTTTTGTTTAATAGAAGTTAAATCTTTATTTTTGTGTTTAATTTCATTGCTAATAAAATAATTTTGATTTATATGTGTCGTTTTGATCGCACGTACGGAACTACCCCACAGCGTACGAAGGTACCCCCAACACTGTATATAGGTGCCCCGTTGTTGGGGCAGATTCGTACATATTCCAGATTTAGTTTAAATCATAATTATGGTTGAAACATCAGATGAAATCATCTGGCATTTTTTTATATGAATCTCAGATAGTTAGACTATAAATTTAAACTGTCAGGTGATTGATTCATGAGAAAATAAAAAATAAAAAAAATAAAATGTGGAAACTGTACGAAGGGTCCCCACCTTCCCCTAACTTTTGAACGTTTTGACGTAGAACAATGGCAAGAAAAAGTATTGTATGACACCACCGATACTACTTAAAAAAAAAGTGATAGCCTGGCGCGGGGAGGGGGGGACATCAACTTAAAATTTTTATATAGCGTGGGGGGTCATGTGGCACATCGTTGAGAAGAAAGTTTAATTTTCTTTTCAACCAACTAATTATTCTCATCATTTCGTTGATTTATTTTTTCACAATGTGCATTTGAAATATCAAGCATGAGTGTAGATCTGAATGGTACCCTTATTTCGATAACTTTTGAGCGGTTCCATATGAAATAATGAGACAACAAATTTCTTGAATGTTGATACCGATCCCACTTTTTCAGAGGAGAAACATTACAATTACTCGACAGAGGGCAGTGGGGGCAAACAACTTGAGAATTCCGAAAGGCATAGAGGTCGAGTTGCACACCGTTGAGAAGGTAATTCAATTATGGTTTCAGCCATGGTTCTCCTACGGAATCACAATTGTGCTGAGTAACACTGGATGCGGTCAATAGAGGAAGATTAATTACTTAAATGTTTTTTATTTTCAGATTCGTTTCAGAGCTTAATTAGGTAGAAATGTTGAATCCGTACAGTAATCCAATTTTTCGAATTGATGCGTCTGATAGTTGAGGAAAATCCATGATGGAGTGAGCAAAAGACATTCAATTCAATAAATGATTTTCACTAAACTGGGTTTACAAAACCACGACACGTGTTTCGCTATACAAAAGCCTTTCATAGCCAAATGATACCCAACTCATTTATTTTTAATGACCATAATTATAGAGGGTATCATTCATCGGATTCAGTAAACCGATAATCAAGGAGTAATCTAGAAATGTCCATTATGAAATTGGATTGTTCTTTCAATATTTGAATGAATACGTGTATTCAGGAAATCCTAATATACATATAATAATAATGATAATATACAGTAATGATAATGATAATACATATATCTCTAACATAATACTGTTAAACAAAAACAAAATATGAAAAAAAATATAAAAATGTAAAATACAAATAATAAAAAATTAAAGCGGAAAGATTAGAATTTAAAAATTTAAATAACTTAGATTACACCTCTACTAACAATTTGGAACATTATCATGATAATGAATGTTAATATTTAAGTCCATTGTTATTCTGCATCATTCAACTTCACCTACAATATGTTGTTTGCTTCAATATAATTATTTAGTTTAGATTTATATATATATATATATATATATATATATATATATATATATACAAACTTTTGCTTTGTTTCATGTCTCAAGGCAGCTTATTAAATTGATTCAAACCTTTATAAAACAATATTTTCATTGAACTGGTTAGGCTGTATTTTGGCAAGTGAAAATGATTAATTTGTCTTGTCTCATGATTGTGATAACTATTTCGATAAGTCATGAATTCGTCAAAATAAGATGGTAACATATCATTAACAGTTTTGAAAACAAATATCATTGCTGATCTGTATGACCTGTATTCTATTGATAACCATTGTAATGCGTCGATCATGAACTTCACGCTGGTACTACGGCCACACTTCAGTATCACTCTCATACCTCGATTTTGTAATTTTTGTAATGTCAAAATTTGGTTTTGATCAGAACCATACAGTAATATACTACAATATTCAAAATAAGGCTGTATAATTGTGTTGTATATAGTGACCTTGGAAGTAACTGACAAGAGATAGGAAATTCGTGTAAAAAAGTAAAGTTTCTTTGCTATTTCTTTAATTATATATTTGAAATGTGCATCAAAAGATAAACAGTTATACAACATAGAACCCAGCTATTCAATTACAAATTTGATGTTTTCATTATTGATTTCCAAAAAACAAGAATGTTATTTATATTTTCTGGTCAGAATCATGGCTTTTGTTTTGGAAACATTTAATTTTGACTTGTTGACGTTCAAGAATTCGTGAATTTTCTCTGAACAGATATTTATTTTTGTTAAAGCTACATCTCAATCATTATAAGATATAGGATATGGTACGTGGTATTCTCCACTTTAGGAACAGGTATGATTATGCTAGTTTTCAGTTGATCAGGAAATTGTCCATATTGGGGAGAAATATTTATAAAATGTAACAAAACATGGCCTATGACTCCAAAAGTAGCTTTTATAAATTTGATATCAACAATTTCGGTACCAGATATATTTTCCAATCTATTACAATTCCTGTGAGATCTGTCAATTCAAGTTGATTGAAAATTTCGAGGCTAGATTCCACCATGAGTTCACCTTGCTAAGAAGCAGAACCATTAATGGATCTAACAGTTTCTTCTAGAATAGATCCAGAACAGTTAAAAGTTTCTTCTTTTTCCGATTCATCTCTAAATGCCTCAAATTGGAACTTCATATATATTCCATTTCTCCGATACCCACCCATCCACCCGCGGAGAAATCTGATAGATATGAAGTTCCCATTCAGGAGAGCCGAGCCTATTACCACCACGCCACGATAGGCTCCTCTCATCATCAAAATTCATCCAGCCCATAAAGTAAAATTTTAGGTTTCATACTAATAACTAACTTTTTCTCTTCAGAAAGCCATTTTTGGAGTTGGATGGTATATATATAACTTGAGATTAACAATTTCTTCTTTGAAAAAGGTATATTGAAATCTTAATTATTATAATCTGCTGAAAATTGAAAAACATCCAAAGTTAGACAACCAGTCTTGTCACCTATACAGAAAGTGCATGCCTACGACATCTCTCGAGTGGAAGTTGCAATACTTCAGAATTGTGTTCTATCTCTCAATGTTTTTCGGCGACTTTATACGTGTATAATCCATATGCGGCATAATCTAATATAATATAAGCTAAAGTGTCCGAAATTTGCTATGTCTGTGTTCAGTTGATAATGCTTCGTTCACACTACAACGGAAGAATTATATGTTTTATAATGTTGATGAATCTTTGATTAGGTACATTGGTATAGTGAACACTTTTGAATGTAACATGAGTATATGAGAGTTTATTAGCAATGATACATATAAAATACTATAAATCATTTTGTGGTTCCATTATAGTGTTGGAAGTTGGTATACGACAACCATATGAAGCCAATCGGTGCAATTGTTGATTGTGACTAAGACAGAAACATTCCCGGAAATGAATTTTTTCACTTCAAATTCAATATTGTTTGTATCGCCTCTATTTGTCTTTGTATTAATTAATGACTTGATGGTTTTCCACATAAGTTGTTGGTTCTTAGAGCTTAAATCAATTTTATTATAACAATATTCTTGTTTTTTTAGTTTTAAGTAAATTAACTACATAATTTCTTGAACTTTTATTCCTTAACTTCACACCTGTTGTGTCTAAGAACTTGGTATGCTTCATCCTTTTGTTCAATTATGTCTTTGGGATTATTGTCAAAGCATGAAAGACTGTTTTGGTGAGAAAAGTATCTCTTGACTGGAGCAATTAAGTTGACAGTATTTTCAGTCTTATTAATAAAATCATCGTAAAACCTTCGTATGTCAACACACTTGAGTTAATAATCATTGTAAATTAATTCCATACAAATATTATTTATGTTTTCGTTTCCCAAATTACGATAACTTTCTGAGGTTTTTGGTGGATTGGATATTTTATTTAACAAATTAACGAAGATTGAGGAATGATCAGTTATCCTGGGTACATTGTGAACATGTTTGAGGCTCAAAGTTACTGATGGCATAATCAATTGAGCTTTCACCATTATTGATGATTCTAGTACATTCGTTAACACTCTGATTTATTCCATACATATCCAATGAATTTCCAATATGTGCCGAGTAAGCTTAATTTTTTTCAAAGTTAATATTAAAATCTCCAACTAAAATAAATTTTGATTTTGATTGAGAAAGATCTTTGCATATATTTTCAAAATGATCAGTGAATATTGAGTGACTTGCATCAGATGAATGATAAAGGGCACCAATGATTTAAAAAACCCCAAAAATTTCTTTCTAAAGTATAGTTCTGGTAAATGGCGTATTGAAGATGAGATCTTATATATATATAAGAACCCCTCCTGTATGTCGGGACAATGAATCACATCTAATTGTTTTATATCCTGGTAGCATTATTTCATAGTCCTCAATATCAATAGTGGTGCGTGTTTCACTAAATGATTTCATTGATGGTTGGTATGGTAGAATGGAATCAATTACTTTGTCTCTATGGGCAGTCAATCTTTCAATATCGCCATATTTAATGTCTGTCTTGAGCGGTATTCGGTTAGTTTTTTTCATTTGAATTTTTTTTGCAATGATGTGTACATTATTTATGAATTCAATTGTTTTTGTATTATAGTCATTCGATATTAATTCTTGAAGTTGTTTTCTAACGTTTGAATAATAGTCTTTTTGTTTCTTTGTCTGATCGCTAAATAACCTGATACCCTGAGTAATGATATTTCTATTATTTTTCATACTCCTAAATATGGTAATTGCATCATTTCTGTCCATCATAATTACTTTTATTAATCTATTCCTGTTTGGTATAGCTTTTCCGACTCTAAATATTGTTATGTTGTCAAGATTACCATTAACACAGACTTTCTGAAGTATTTCTTCAACTCTAATCTTGTATTCTTCTTTCCTTTTCCCTGTGGTTCTTGGTTGTGACTCTCGAGCATTAGCTATCATGATATTAGCTTCTCTCCTCATGTAGTTGACAATGACAGATGGTTACTGTTATTATTTTTGTTCCACATCCGTCACAATCATTATATTCTATGAGAGGATGGAATGATATACAAAGTAATGAAATAAACTAATCAGAACAACAACAATAATTTATTTTACAACAGATAGTAAAAGTAGATAATTATCTGATTTAACTGGTTAAAGTTGAAGTAAGGTAGGTGAGTATTTTGGAAGTAATAAAAAAAACAAGTAGGTAGTGATTAGTAGAATTCAGCCACAAAAAATTGAAAAATAAAAACTTTTCAACAAAAAATTAAACCGACGAAATACGGAACAGAAAAGTAGAATATAAAATAAACCTTCTTAGTCTCAATAACTGAGGTCCTGAACTAATGTGAGTAACCAATTTTGAGTAGACGCCAAACGAACAATCAACGAAGATCATGAAATTACTTCAAAAAAATTATCAGAATATCACCGCGCAACTCGATGCCATCATTTTACGCCTAACCTGATTCATTTGCTTGTTTGTTTGGCGCCGACTGAAAATTAGTTACTTACATTAGTTTAGGAGCTTAGTTATTGAGATTAAGAAGGTTTATTTAATTTTCTACTTTTCAGTTCCGTATTTCGTCGGTTTGATTTTTTGTTAGAACGTTTATATTTGTTGGAAAGTTTTTATTTTTCTATGTGGGGAATGAGTATTGAAGTTTGTTGAATTTCATATGTTATATGTAGTTGTTTGGATTGAAGAATTTCATTTTTGTTTATCTAGATATATGCACTTGTAGGAAGTAACAAGGCAGTATGAAAAAAGTATATTTTCTGTTTTTTATTTTTTTGGAAAACTGCCATATTTCAGATTGGCATATTTTTTTTTTATTCGACTACATTACCTCTTGAAAAATTCTGAAGACTATCATACTACTATATCTAACAGAAGGTGTTCCATAATCATGACATTTCTAAGAATTTAATTATGGAAAATTTCATTAAAATTTAGTATAACAGGTACCACCAAAAATATGTACAACTGATATTGAAGGAAAATTCGGTCAGATGGACAAATTTGGTAATTAGTTAAATTTTTTGAAAAATAATTGTATTTAAATATACTTTCTGTTAAATAATTTTAACTTTTTAATGGGGATCAAAATGACGAGAACCCGATATTTATCTTGTTCAACTTATAGAAACGAAAGTTATCATTTTGTTATTTTGTGATCTTCATTGAATGCGATCCAATAAAAAAGAATGACTAATTAAAAATGGAAATCTGTTTTCAATAGGTTATTTGGAACAGGCAATGTGATTGTTTAATTTACCTGGAATGGTCAGATATATCCTGGCTCGAAGAACGTCAAATTGTCTGCTTTTCCAAAATATATCGTGGAAAAATACCTCTTGGAATTGGAAAAAAAAGTCTCTGTTTAACTCAAATTCGAAGAATATAATTTGTTTTCATTTATTGGCACAACATCATATAAATAGTAATTGTCATAACTGAAAAACATTTACAGCAATCACTATTCGCAATATGAAATAATATATAATCAACACCTAACCTCCCAGAGAAGGATTCGCTTTCTCAAATAGACAGACAAGAAAAAAATAAGTTTCGTACATTTTAAATTTTGAATGTGAAAAACCCTAAATGATAAAATGACATCTATTGTTGCTCATTTACACCAGATAAATATGAGGAGATCGTGATTCTCCACCGAAGAGATCTTGTCTACATATGTATGTAATGATTTACCTAGAAATAAGTATAAACTAACCCCGTACTTGGATGAATCTTGGAGACGTTATGAAGTTTGAACATCTTCAATAATGAAAATTCGGAAAATCAAAATAAAGGAGCTTATTTTCGTTAGAAAACCGGCCCTTCTCAACATTCTCCACTTGATTCATAGTCTATGATGAGACAACTAACCCCAGATATCACAAAGCCTGCAAGAGTTAATAATAAACACATATTTCTTAGGCCATATCCGGAGCCTCAACTACTCCGAACAGATGTATTACATTTTTATATTCAATGCTGAGTTTTTATAGTGCAGTATATCAACACACAATTATGGAGTAATTGTATGTGAATCATCATAACTGTATCCCCAAATTAAACCTTATGAAATGGACTGAACACATATTCCAGATTTGATAAGAATGGCTACGACAGACAGATGTACACGTTAGTTTGCAGAACCCTGAAATTGATGAATAATCCATTCACCATCCACTGTTCTCAATTGCTTCAAAAAATAGTATTCAATAAATAGGGTTGAAATTCAAATGTCCGTTTGGTAAACTGTAAATGATGTTACATGCGTAATTGATGCTTTAAAACCAATAGTATAGTTGAACCATTTACAATTGCAGAAGCATGAAAAACACGTTTCGCAGTCTTGAAGCGGTATTATTTGAGCAGCAAAGGCAGATATAACTAATTTTAGTTAGATATTTGAATATTTTGAAAACACATTAAAATAAAATAAAAAATGCCATAAGCGAGGAAGTATAATAGGCAATCGGATCATCATAATTTAATTTTCCTATGGTCGACAAAAAGCTGAATTTTCCAACAAAACACAACAGAGCTATAGAATCACCAAAAACCTATTTCGATCCCAGACCATAGACCCTACGGGCTTTTATTTATTCAGACCTCGTGTTTCATTAGTTTACTTGTCCTCCAATGTTTGGACACACCTATACGCATTACCATCAGTGTGCGGACCGTTTTGATTTGTTCAGGCGAATCTGGTGTAGAACTAGACAGCTGTCACTCATACCCACGTTGACTGTTGCCTCTTTTGATCTTCTTTTGATCTTCCGTTCGCGATGGAGAATTTTTACGAGTAGTACACATTATTTTTCGTTCCGTTACTTCGCATTAACGCTCGTGTGAGCGAAGTGAGTTTTTGATTTCTTTCCTATAGAAATAGCTTCTGTAATTGAAAATGGTTGAATTCAAACTATTTCGTCCACAATCGAAACAGATGGCAGATAATATGCAAATATTCACTATAATTTGAAACCCAAGAAAAATTCATAAGAAACATTTTAAAGACTATTCTTGAGCTCTAAATTTGATTATCTATATTTTATTGATCAATTCAATAACTCACATCATCTCAATCGTTTCTCTGGTCTTCATATTGATTCCGGTGTATTTACATATTCCCTGGTCTATAATTGCAAAACTGATTTTTCGTTGGTTTCCATGTTCTAGACTCACCCAGTGAACGTTCAACGCGAATGAAATAATCATTTCATATGAACCTATTATATTTTATTGTTCAGGTTGGCTGAAACCAGCATTCAAATTCATCCAAATTTCCTGTAATATCTCATGAGCTCCTAAGTTCTACTAAAAGTCAACCAACTGCTTTGATACGGGTAATTTGAGTTTCCATCTCCCAGCCTCCAATCCGATCATAAATCCTTTCTAACTTGCTTTCAGCTCGCTACCAGGGTGTTATTCATTTCAACTGAATTTACGAAACCTACCCGGAACATTTGTTGACACAGCTTAAAACAGGTGTAGTATAACAGAGAAAATGATTACATTATTCACCCTTCCTTCCCAAATATTGTTAATAGGATTTGTTGGGTAATTTTGTCATAGGTAATTTGATAAATTTGCTGCTTTGGAAAACTTTCGAACCATAACTCATTGTGCAACATTTTTATCTGATATTTGGATAGCTCGGATAGATTTGAATTGATGAAAAATTAGTGCAAAATATTCATAGGTCAATTTTATTATCCCAATGAACAGGCGAAAGACACAAATTCGCATAATATAAACGTTTCTCCGAGCCGAACATCTGAATTTGGACTTCCCCCTGCTTTCATTTTCAAATAGTTTTATTTAGCTTGCCTTGTTTGTGTCTTGTGTGGGTCAAATCTAGTAATTGACTGTTGACTGATTGATCAGAAATTTGATACACACCTTTAATTCTAATGACAAAACAATGTGTATTCAGTATCGTTGTAAATCCAAGATGGACATCCAATAAAAGTGCTTGACTAGTAGAATACAGTACACCATGGAAAAATTCCAAATCCAAGATGACGCCCGAAACAAAATGGGTCAAATCTAGTAATTCCTGTTGACCGATTGATCAGAAATTTGGTACACACCTTCAATTCTGATGACAATACAATGTGTAAATCCAAGATGACGCCCGAAACAAAATGGGTCAAATCTAGTAATTCCTGTTGACCGATTGATCAGAAATTTGGTACACACCTTCAATTCTGATGACAATACAATGTGTATTCAGTATCTTTGTAAATCCAAGATGGACATCCAATGAAAGTGCTTGACTAGTAGAATACAGTACACCATGGAAAAATTCCAAATCCAAGATGACGCCCGAAACAAAATGGGTCAAATCTAGTAATTCCTGTTGACCGATTGATCAGAAATTTGGTACACACCTTTAATTCTGATGACAATACAATGTGTATACAGTATCTCTGTAAATCCAAGATGGACATCCAATGAAAGTGCTTGACTAGTAGAATACAGTACACCATGGAAAAATTTCAAATCCAAGATGACGCCCGAAACAAAATGGGTCAAATCTATTGATTCCTGTTGACCGATTGATCAGAAATTTGGTACACACCTTTAATTCTGGTAACAATACAATGTGTATTCAGTATCTTTGTAAATCCAAGATGGACATCCAATGAAATTGATAGTAGAATAAGTCCCATGAAAATTGAATCAAGATGAGCGAAACAAAATGGGTCAAATCTAGTATTCTGTTGACCGATTGATAGAAATTTGTACAACCTTTAATTCTATGAAATACAGTTATTCAGTATCTGTACATAAGATGGACATCAATGAATTGACTAGTAGAATACAGTACACCATGAAATTCAAATCAAGTGCTAAAAAAATGTAAATCTGTCATTCCTGTTGACCGATTGATCAGAAATTTGGTACAACTTTAATTCTGATGACAATAAATGTGATTCAGTATCTTTAAATCAAGATGGACATCAATAGATGCTTGACTAGTAGAATACAGTACACCATGAAAAAAATTCAAATCCAAGATGACGTCCAAAACAAATGGGTCAAATCTAGTAATTCCTGTTGACCGATTGATCTAAAATTTGGTACGAACCTTCAGTTCTGATGACAATACAATAATGTATATTCAGTATCATTGTAAATCCAAGATAGCCGGCGCCACAAAATGGCGGATAACACATTTTTTCACAAGCCTCTCAACATGGATATGAAATGGAAGGGCTTCAAACAATGGCGTCCGAAACAAAATGGCGGATCATAGAGTAAAGTCGGTCGATACATCAGAACTGAAATCTGGGTATCTGATTCTTTGAAAGGATTATGTATTGGGGAGTCAGATTGCAACAAACTGAAAGGAAAAAACCTTGTTATAATGAGGCACTAAATGAACTGAATAGAATGAGAAATATTAAGTAACTGAATAAGAAACTGGAAACTTGAAAAAATAATTGTTAAAGAAAGGTAAAGTTGTTCGGATTCATTTTGAAGGAATATAATAATGATGGAAATAATGTACTAAAAGATGAAAAATAAAATTAGTGAAAAAATATTTTCAACTTGATCGGTATTATTGCAAAGAAACATAAAAATGATGCATATAATGCAACAAAAGCTGAAAAATGATTACGTAGGTACCAGGTACCACTTATCACACCACTGTCCTCATCAATATAGGGCATTGATCAGACTTAAATAGAATCGTAGGGCGCGTCAACTACTCATATAATTATATGCTTGGGATGCATCTACTCAATAGATAACTTATGCAAAATGTGTGTGAAAGTTGATCCGTCACTATCATCGTACGACATCACAGAACGATCATTAACATATTTACTCAGGTTACGCTACGCCCCACGATTTCATTTTAGTCTGATCAATGCCCTATATTGATCAGAAGAATGGTAGTACCCACATAATAGTTTTTGAGCTTTTATTACATTATCATTCTTTACAATAAAACCGTTTTTTTTTCACTTATTCTATTCCTGATAAGTCGAACTTGAGTTCGAAGTGTTTGTCAGCAGTTCTAGTAGAATCATTCTCTGTATTGGCCAAAGTATATTTTTTTCAACTCCATAAGCCAAGAACTTCCATTTCTCTCAGAGAAAAATTCATCTATCCTACCCAAAGGCCAATCAAGTCTCTTCGAATTATCGTATATTTTTCGTTTATCAGGATCAAAAATACCTGGAACATCCAGTTTCTACAGATCAAAGATAGTATTTTTTTGGCACAATAATAGTAATGAAGTGTAGACGATGATGAATTATCATATTGTTTCCATTGATTTTCGCCTTCCCCATAAGTCTACATTTCATCCCATCGCCTCTTATCCATATTTCAGAATGTTCAATGTGAATTTGAAAACTGAGGTCATCTACCGCTTCTGTTTGACATCCACCGAAAAGATAATGTATAATTTTTATTATATAAAACTTTGATTTGCTCATGGAGATGAATATTGACAAACTAACAGAGAAGTTGGACAAACCCGATTAAACAGAAAAAAAAAATTTTTTTCAGTCTGTAGAATCACTGGAAATGAAGAGCTCGTTATATAGAAAAAACCCAATAGTGAACCAAAATATTCTGAATGCCTGTCTCCACAAATACCCTCGATATACTCTTATATACATATATGCTACAAAACTAAACAATGAGGTAGGATGTGACATTTGATTCCCACTATGAACGTAAAAAATCAATATAAACTAAACATCATTCAAATAAACTCACCTGAAGCTATAGATATGATCAAAGTAATCGATTTCATCGAACAACAAGTTATCAAGAGAAGAATTATAATATTGGACTCACTTCCCATCAATGAGAAGAATTACAAAGCAAGTTGACATTACATCCCACACAATTTATGTGAATCAAAGCACAAATAACAGTCGCTATACCAATGGAATTTTGACATGTAAAGTGTAGCTTCGGCTGAAGTGTAGTATCGTTACCATATATCTTCCCAAATTAGCAATAAGAGATATCCACAGTGCGCGGCTAAATCATGAAACAAATTCGATATACTTTTGACAAAAATCCCTAAAGTCGATTTTTGTTTTTACACGCTTTATATTATCCCTTGTATGTTTGTAACCGTATGTTTGTTTGTAACTGACTCCTTTGGGCGCGATTTTGAGCCACTTCCAGACGTATGAATAATTTGAAATTTGGCATGTGTACATAATTCCGGTGACAATGCATTAGGAAATTTTTGTTTGAGGAAAAAACAAAATGGCTGCTATGGCGTACGAGTTTTGTGATTATGGTCCGATTCGCTTCAAATTAGTATCTAAAGGTTTTCGTGGTCAGAACTGAAAAATTCAAGATGACGGATCCAAAATGGTGGACGAGTTTTGTGATTATGGTCCGATTCTATTCAAATTTGGTATGTGGGGGTTTTTGGGGTCCAATATTATGATTCTTTTGTAAAAATTGAAAAATTCTAGATAGCGGCTCCAAAATGGCGGACGAGTTTTGTGATTATGGTCCAATTATATTCAAAATTGCTATGTGGGTGTTTTTGGGGTCGGAGATTATGATTATTTTGTCAAACTTGAGGGATTCAAGATGGCGGCTCTAAAATGACGGAAGGGTTTTGTGATTATGGTCCGATTCTATTTAAAATTGGAGAATAATAGTCAAAAAAATTAAATAATAATAATAATAGTTTAAAAAACTGAAGAATACGCTCTAATAGAAAACTAAACTAAAGTAGAAAATAATTTTAAATGAGTTTGAAATAAGAATACAGTGATTAACAACAAATTTATTTCATCGTAAAAAAGTGTGGGGTGCTTTTTAAGATATTTTCATAATGATTCTACTTTTACCAATATATGTTCTTGAAATATTAACAACAATTGACATCAGGCACCTCACGCTTTTTTACAATGAAATAAATTTGTTGTAAATCACTGTATTCTCATTTCAAACTCATTTTAAATTATTTTCTACTTTTTAGTTCAGTTTTCTATTAAATCATGTTCTTCAGTTTTCAAACTATCATTTATTTGATGTCGATTTTTGTATGTATATTCTGAGGAGGTTTTGTTACTGGTTTTGACGTGGTGACGTAATCGGTAATTTTTTTATATTGAAATTGATGTCTTGTGATACTTCATCTGAGGGGTCTTCGAACACTGCATTCAATGATAATAAATTATTTGATTTGTTTGTAGAGGGTGAACAGAAATTAATATTCAATTTCAGTAAGAGAATAACTTTATATCCAACAAAATACAACATTTAAATAAAATATTGATTTTTGTTCATCCTCTATGAACAAATCAAATTATTTATTATCATTGAATGCAGTATTGAAAAACACTTCAGATGAATAGAGAATAACTTTATATCCACAAAATACAACATTAAATAAAATATTATTTTTCACCTTATAACAAATCAATTATTTATTATATTGAATCAGTATTGAAAACTTAGATGAAGTATAGAAATAACTTTTATCCACAAAATACAACATTTGAATCAAATATAAATTTTTGTTCACCCTGTATAAACAAATCAAATTAATTATTATCATCAAATGAAGTATTGGAAGACTTTTTTGATGGAGTATCACGAAACATCCATTTCAATTTAAAAAAATTACCGATTATGTCACCACGTCAAAACCAGTGACATAACCTCTTTAGAATACACACTAAAAAATCGGCATTTAAAAACAAAAATCGATCTTTGTCAGGATTTTTGTCAAAAGTACATTGCTTGCGAAATATCGAATTTGTTCCATAATTCGGCCGCGCACTGTATAACACAAAATAGGGATAGTAGATTTGAACAATTATTATATTTTTAATGAAGTTGGGGGCCTGGATTATATATTTTTTGGTTGTTCAAACTACGAAACACAAATATATCAATTGGGTAAGAATTTACTAAACTGTACAATACCTCTAATCTTTAGAACTTACTAGCAGTGAACAATCCTTCTGTGTATACTATTTCATTGGAATATCTGGGTAATTGCAACTTCAATTGTGATTGGACTCCTATGTTGACACTTACAGTCCTAGATTTCTTCGTTCACTATCCGTGGTCTACTTACCTTTTGCGATAAAAAGTCACCCTGATCGACTCCTGGGTGTAGAGCGAGTTGCCTGAATCATTCAGATGTAATTAACAATGGTCGGCTGAATTAAGATATTTTTATCCGACGAAATCAAAAAGGAGGAGTTCTCTAATCAACGTGTATATTTATTTTATGCATGACCACGCATAACTTTCCACAAAATAGTACAATATTGATTATAATTTTTTTTAAGGGGTAGGGTATACCTTGATGTCGGTCCCATTTGGAATTGATAAAGAAATTCCACTCCTGAGGGTAGGAAAATGGAGGAAGATTGTTGGTTCACCCTCTGAATTTTTACTTCTCAAACGATTCAACCACGCGAAACTTTGTTCTGGATTATCCAATTTAGATGATTCTTCTTCTTTATATAGGGTATGATTTGAAGTTGGTTTCATTGGAATAAAAAGAATAAATAACACCCCTGCGGGTAGAAAAATAGGGATGATTTATTGATTGTGAACCAATTTTGTTGAAACTTGGCACACATATGTAGTTCCCATGATATTACAACCTAATGGAAGCCCAGAGTTAATTTGATGATGGAGACGGAAGACAGTCGAGGGATCTCCTCAACGGTCAACAGCAGCTATCTGTTTGGGGTAATATGAACATATATAATTACATGTCCTGACTAACTGACTCACTGAGTGACTGATATACGATAAACGCCCAGAACAAACCACTGGTCCTAAGAGCAAACATTTTGATAGCATATTTTTTTGATATTCCATCCCTAAATGGGTGAAATGGTGGGTGAGATGGGAAATGGAAGTAGGAATACAGTTGGTTTTGGAATTCTAGTTATGGAAATTGGTATTTGGGCTCTTATTCACAAATGAAGATAAATGTGTTTCAGGGTTTTCGAAAATTCAACCTTAAATGGTAAAATGGTGCTTAAGAGTCTGTGTAGTTAGTTTTGAAGCTAGGATCATGGAAATAGGTATTTGAGAGTCTTTGTTACAAATAAAAATATTTTTGTTTCGATGTTTTTGTAAATTCAACCCACAAAGGGGTGAAATGCGGGTTAAATTGGGATTGGAAGTGTGTATGGGAATTCCGTTATTTTTCAAGTTGGGGTCATAGAAATTGGTATTCAAAGTATTCGTTACAAATAGAATATATATATGCATTTCAGTGTTTTTCGAAATTCTAGCACTTGAGGCTGAAGTGGGGGTGAAAGTTTGTATGGGGGTTCCGTTAGTTTTCAAGTAAGGGACATAAAAATTGGTATTTGAGGTCTTTGTTACAAATAAAGAAATACATATTTAATATTTTTAGGAATTCCGTCCCTAAAGGGGTGAGTGAATTTTAATAGTCGTCACAAAAAAAAAATTCAAGGCGGACGAAGTCGATGGTACCCGCTAGTTATAGTATTCAACAGTAAATACTTCCAGAGAAGTATAATTAAATGATTAATAATTTAATATGACAGCTGATAGCATAGGAAGATTACAGAATAGAAATGTTGCCAGTAAGTAGTAGTTTCACGATGAGATACTCGGATGGGCATGGGCATGTTTCAACGTTTGAATAACAATCATTTTGGAGCGGAAGGTGATTCAATATATATGGTCATCCCATTTCACCTCGACAACAAACTGGGTAGAAAGGCTGGACACGTATACTTTTATTTCATTTTATGTTGTAATGTCCATCATGTCCACCATGTTTTTGTGTCTCTTGAGAGATGGAATCCCACCCCAATTTGACAATTGACGTTCTGATGATGGCAAATAGCCAAAAGCGCTCAGCTTAACCAAGCTTTGTAATTAAAAAATTATATACTGAAAAATACTTCCTTCACTACCTTCCTTTTGAAATAAGAGTGTATACACTTCGCTAGTCTCAAATCCATGAACACTATTTGAGATTTGCAATGGTATGATTGGCCTAAAAATTCGACGTTGACGTTTCTGTATTCAGCACGGCGTGAAAACTGCCTTGTTCAGGACGTGCGATGGTGGCGCTGTAGTTTAACCAGTTGACCAGTTCGCCGGAGAAAGAAAAAAATCAATAGTAAAATAATTATTAAGACAACAAACATTCATCGAATCTAGCAGAACTTTTCTATAATAAAAATGCAGACAACAAAATAATTGCTGAAAATGGAATGAAATTATTCGCATCTATTTATAAAAGTACAGAACAGTATATATTTCTAAATGAATTAACATTTCAACTTAATCAAACAGCGTGGTTAAATCCTCATTCCATTCGAGAAATCATCTCCAACTGAAGGAGCAGCTGAACAACACTGCTACAGGGTATTTTTTCAAATTCAATCTTGGATTGGTAATCAATTAACAACTACGGAGTGGGGATGGAAACATAATGTTACTGGTATCATGCCTACATTCACAGAAAAATTAATTAATTCCCCAAAAAATGCTTAAAATCATCTACTGTAGCTGCGAAACAGGATGCAATAGTAAAAGATGTGGCTGTTGCAAGCATGGCTTGAGATGCACAAATTTGTGCTCTTATTGTCATGGTTCTGGAATCTGTTCAAATGCTGAAAAAGGAGAAGAAAATCAAATTGAAATAAAACTATTTCGACATCTACTTTTCTGTATTTGACTGTAATAAAACAATTTTATCTTTCAATTTTTGAAACGTGACGTACTTTATTCATAGTTTATGTTTTTACGTAACGATTATTGTTTGAACAATGTTTTCGGTGATTCCAAAACCATTACCAGATAGTTGAATATGAATGACATTATAAAAAAATAAATTATAAAAAATGTTTTTTTTTGCATTTTTAACGATATCTTTCCATACAAACAATATATTTTTCTTATGCCATCTTGAGGTCGGGGTCTCAACAAAAAAAATGAGCACTGATGAAGTTGAAATATAAAAATTTTGTAAACCAACTTTATTGATTGAAAATTAGTATTTTTTAAATTTAAATGCGTGTACAACCAAAAATTAAATATTTTGCTTCGGAAAAATTACAGCTCATTTGAAACACATGAAAAACAGTTTTTCTCTATTCTTTTTTGCGGAAGATAAAAAATTTTTTTTGGCGTTTTTCTTGTTAATTTTGAGGTTATGTTGAAAAATAGTTGATACAATAGTCTTAGATTTTTTTTTTATCTAATTATCGAACTTTTCTCGATAAGATGCATATTTCAACCACAAATCGTAAAAAACCAATATCCATCCATCTTAATTCACTTTTAATTTACCCTTAATTTCCCTGCAACCCACATACTGCTAAGAATCTTTCATGAATTCGGTTATTTGAAATCGGTTTGGCCCTGGTCTAATCACCATTATTCAATTTTTGTTCTAGAATCATAACACACTATATAAAATGAATTTTCTTTGGAATTTTACTGTCATAATCTATATTTCGAGTTCTTCTCCAAATCCTCAGATGGTTCGTAGTTTTTTCCATGAGTTTAGGAAATTAATCTTCGCCATGATATTGCCATGTGAATGGGAGTGAGGTATTTGTGAATATAGGCTTGATGAATGGATATGCGGTCTAGTTGATTCCATCCTAATAAATCAACCAAGCCGCTTCAGAATGATAAACGAGCACAGCGTTTATATGAATGTTTTCATCGTTCCTTGAAGAACAGACCATGTCTGCTTAGAATTCCGGAAATCTCCCATTGTTTGGGCTGTCTCAATATTATAACCACGTAATAAAATTCTACGACAGAATATTAGTGCTTGTGTCACAGAAGGAAATTATTAATTTGTGTCCATTTTCAGGACAAAAAAACAGTCACAATGTTTGGTAAAACCAATAAAATTCAGAGCATCAGGGTAAGTGCATTGGTTTCAGCAGTATTTTGAAGAAACCATTAACAACATATAGTTTGAGAGCTGGCTACGTAGATAAAACATGATGAGTTAGTTCCGTGGCTGACAGCGGGGGCGGGCGGTTATAGATTCTTCTAGAGCGTCGCTTGGCGCTCAGATAACTTTGAACACATTTTCTATTCATCGAGGCCTGGTAGCCCAGTTGCACGAATGCTCGGTTTCAATGTACAAGAACCTGGGTACGATCCCGAGCTGGGTCACGCAATTTTATTTTTATTTTCATTTTCTATTACACTCAAATCAACCACAAAACTTCTACAAATCACAAAAATATATAACCTCAGAATATTCATCCTCACCACCCCTCAAGTCACAGAACAGCATTTTCATATAGCATGACTTGCTCTGCAGCGGCCGAAGGCTGCTGAAAATTTCGCTGAACCTGTTTTTCGGCGTACTTTTTCCAGGAAATAGCTCTGATTTGTTCAACGAAAGTATTATCCGTGAATTTCAATTGTTCTACCATGATCAAATTACAGATCTTTCTCATAAGCGAATAGCAGGAAGGGATATAAAGCTCTATTTGACTTGGAATAATTTATTCTTCAAATCGTCGCGTGACGACCTCCTACTGCCTCTTCACAGGGGTATTTTATCATTTTATTCACGAAATACAGAATTGAATGCATGGTAAATGATGAATTACGGGATTTACCGTACTGAGTGGATGATAAATATATTATATATAATTTAAATTGAATTTGAATTTGGTCAAATGCGTTAATTTTTAATAAAATCAAATTCTTTAAGGCAGGCATGAAATTTTGTGAAGTTTTAGATTCCAACTGTAGAAACTGCGTAAAATTATTGGCAGAAGTCTAGGTTGAGTATTAAACGTTGCCAGAAGTCGGTAAAGTTGTAGGAACATTGTTCAAATAATGACAATGTTAGTTCTGGAGATTTCGTTTTTATATTATTCACTGCTCAAGAAAGCTGTACCTAATTTGCTAGATGGCAAAATGATGGCTGAGAATATACAAAATGATGATATCGCTGAAGCGGCAATTCTTTTTTATGCAGTGTTGGCAATTTTCTTTGCATTATTTGAATTCTAGTGAATTATGAATTAATAACGAGCAAACGGAACGAAGGATAAGTATAAATAACAGAGACTGAATACATCAATAACAATCTTGTGTCAGCCTTTTTTTTTCATTTATCAATTGAGAAATCTGATTTATATCACCATTAATAATCTGATCTTCATCTCGTCGGTGGAATAATTAATATCTGTTTCATCATCTGGAACATAAACATTTTTATAAAAACGGATATAATGTATCATGTAATACTTCACGTTCAGATCCTTCGTTATTTAGTATAACATATTTAAACTGTTGACGGTAATTGTGGGCCATCAAACCATTTAAATTCATACATGGCTTGTTGTTGTATCCAGCCAGATTTAGTAGGTTCGAAATCCGTTGGAACTGCTAAGTGTGTATTCGTCCAGATATTTAATTTCGTATTTTGAGGATGAAGTGGGAAAATGCCCATGTGAAGAGGCAGAAGGAGGTCGCCTCGCGATGTTTTGCGATACCCTATATAGAAATAAATTATATCAAGTCGAATAAAATTTATATCACTTGCTGTTATTCGCTTATGAGAAATATCTGTAATTTGATGAAAATAAAACAATTGAAATTGACAGATAATACTTCCCTTGAACAAATTAGAGCTATCTCCTTGAAAAAGAACGCGGAAAAACCAGGTTCAGAGAAAGTTTCAGCAGCCTCTGGCCGCTGCGGAGCAACTCATGCTCTTTGAAAATGTTGTTTCATGTCTTGAGGGGTTGTGAGGGTGATTTTTCTGGCTATCATATTTTTGAGACTTGTATAAGTTTTGTGGTTGATTTGAGTGTAATAGAAAAAAAAATTGCGTGTGACCCAACTGGGGATCGATCCCAGGTCCTTGCACTTTGAAAAAGAGCGTTGATCCAACTGGGCTTCCAGGCCTTATTGAATTCAAAATGTGTATGGAGTTATCTGAGCGCCGGGCGACGCTCTGGAAGAATCTTTGATCGCCCGCCACCGCTTTCAGTCTCGGGATTGTTTTCTGCCTACAGAGCAATAAATTCGTCAGCTAGTAAGTATGGTTTCTATGTGAAAATTTCACTTATACCTTATACTTTCCAATTCACGTAGCCAGCTCTCCATCCAATATATCATGTGCTACTGTGAAGAATCAGTTCGACGATATATGATAGCAAAAATAATTCATTCGTCGGTGTAATAATTATCAGGGTGTTCGACTCATAATCTATAACTGTAATTCTTGTTTGTACAAATGAACAACTATTATAGTATTTCCAAAGTCAGTTGAATAATTTATCTACACCACGAAATATAGGGCTCGTTCAAATTCGCACATCATAATGGATATAGAGATTAGTTCCGGAAATGATTTTATAAGTTACTTTGAAGTTTCTAAAAACGATTAACGGAAGTCATTTTTTTCCAACTCTCGGAGAGAAATTAGAAAAAAAAGTGTATTTTTAAGATTATGCAAAAGAGGTGAGATCTAGAAAAAAATTTTTTGGATAAAAGTTGTAGAGTATAAAATTTTACATCAAAATGGTGTCCTGACTTTTTCTGGTATTATCAAAATGAACAGTGTAAGGGCAGCCAGAAGCTGAAGGATGATAGTTTAGCCACGGTTTTTAATTTGGCAACACCGCGCGGAATTCTTCAACGTCTCATTCCCAAACTGAGATGGTATTATCATAATCGGAGGAAACCAATGACCGCGCAGTAGAAAAATAGTAATATGATGCAGTGGCATATTTTTACAAGCTTTTATTCAGTTTCACCTGTCCCCATGTCTGTAGCAGGCGCGTATCGAGGATTTCGTTCAGAGGGGGAGCCTGTTTTGTGTGATAACTTATCATTCAGAAAACTTGTTCAAAAAAATATAGAAACCAGTAGTGCAGTTGCAGCCGAAAAATACGGTTGAATTTGAATAGGGAATTGTCTTTAGAAAAATGAAATAAAAACGCATGGGTGTGGACATAAAAAAAAATTGGGGTAATGTAGGTAGCTATATGATATATTAATATTATTATAATAGTTCCTTTATTTGAGAACATCAACAGGATATTTATGAAATCAGATATGGAATCATCTGCTGCTGAAAGATAAGCTAGTCACTATCTTCCATCGTTCACGATAACCTCTTAGGAGGTATTCATGTCGAAAGAGAAAACATTCTCAACTGAATATTGAATAAAAAATATTTTATAAAAATTGAAAAAAAAATCTTAAATAATGAAGATATTTTCTGGGATATATAACAGAAAAAACTACTTCCTTGGCTTAAGCAACGCTAGTCATTGAACTACATCTGACAGACATTGAGAATGTTTCCTTCTTCAAAATGAATACCCCCCAAAAGGTTATCTTGAACGATGGAAGATAGTGACGGAAGTTTATCTTTCAGTCGCAGATGATTCCATATCTGATTTAATGAACATTCTGATCATGTTATTGAAGAAATCAATATATCATACCCCATGACAGGTTTAAGTGTCATGAACACTAATTTCAAAGTGTCACTCCATAAGAAATGTTTCTAAAAATTTTTTCATCATTGCAAAATGAAATTGCTTCTGATAAAATTCTTTCCCAATTTTTCCGGTCTTCCTGATAATCGTGGGAAGCGTGAGATACATTTCCATCGACAAAAATGTATTGAAGGCCCAGTGAATGCGATGCCACTCTTGCATCGATATAACAAATGGTTTCTGGTGAGTATTATTTTTGAAAACATTCTTCTCTGCATCATTTCTCATGAGTCCTCAATCGAGAATAGAAACTATACGAATAAAAATTCAAATTTCCCCTTTCAGAATAATTCTTTTGAGTAAGGGTCCTTTCTAATATCAATCAGATATAGTTCAATGTGGCTTTAGCTGGGAAAGTGGTTGTTTTCTGTTGGATATAACAAAAAATGAAGAATACATTGTCTTCGTAGATTTCCTTATTTTCAGAAAAAATGTTCCATTCAATTTTAAATTGAAAATTATGATTTGTTTGTCGAAATTCATAAAATAAAAATGGTGGCTCCATAAAAACTTTGTAACAAAAAATTAAACCGACGAAATACGGAACGGAAAAGTAAAAAATAAAATAAACCTCCTTAGTCTCAATAACTAAGCTCCTATGCTAATGTAAGTAACTAGTTCTGAGTCGGCTCCAAACAAACAAGCAAATGAATTAGGTGAGGCGTAAAATGATGGCATCGAGTTGGGCGGTGACATTCTGATATTTTTTTTGAAGTAATTTAATGATCTTCGTTGATTGTTTGTTTGGCGCCGACTCAAAATTAGTTACTTACTTTAATTCAGGAGCTTAGTTATTGAGACTAAGGGGGTTCACTTTATTTTTTACTTTTCAGTTCCGTATTTCGTCGGATTAATTTTTTGTTAAAACAAGTTTTCATTTTTCTTTTTTTTGTGACTGAAATCTACTTATTACTGGCTGTTTGTTTTTTTATTACTTCCGAAATACTTACTTACTCACCTTACTTCAACTATTAGCAGTTATATAATATGATTATCTACTTTTACTATTTGTTGTAATATAAATTACTATTGCTGTTCTGGTTAGTTTATTTCATCACTTTGTATATCATTCCATCCTCTCATTGAATGTATTCATTGTGATAATGACACTAGCGAACTGTCATTGTCAACTACATATGTGTGCCAATGTTCACAAGTGAAAAAACAATGATCCCCTATATTTCTACCCGTGAGGGTGGATAATTCCATTCGAAATACAAATATGATCAACTATGAGGTATACCCTATCTGATAAAGGAGAAGAATCATCCAAATCGCAGATCCCAGTACAAAGTTATAGCTGATAGAATCGGTTAACGGACCAGAATTCAGAGGGTGAGTGATCATATCCTTCATTTTGCTACCCTTAGGGGTGAATTTCATTTTTTCAATTCAAATGGTACCAACTTTGAAGTTGAAGTGAAAAAAGAATTATTGGAAGCGGACGTCCAAGTAAAGAGTTATGCGTGATCATAAATAAAAAAAAAATTAAATATACGCATCGACTGGAGAACCTCCTCCTTTTTGGTTTCGTCGGTTAAAAATGGAGGACGATCTCTGTGATTATGGTCCAACTCTATTCAAAATTGTGTTAAAACTCTGGCCTATACAGGGTGTTGTGAAAACCACACACCTGACCACCAATGTTATAAGGCTGGACTACGGGGTGTTGTGATTTAACCCACCACACCCGTAATACCAGACATAATTCGTTAGATTGGAAAAAACAGTATTGAAAGCATCAACTACCTGAAGGTGGTCGAACCGAAACTGATCTATGGAGCGGTCGACATGGACCAATTTCCTTTCTTTCAATACCGGAACCTGGGTTGTTTATTCAGGAAGTACTACCGTTCAGAAAGATTCGAACCAAACAATGATTTGATAAAATAATAATGCACTCATAAAAGTTAAGGATGTATATATATATTGAATAAAAACTGACACAATTCTATCAATCGTCTATGGACGTATGATAGGCAACAATATTCGTACAATGAAAACGAAAATAGCGTATTGGCAGATAATTCTGCAGTTGGCTACACAATAGAACTAATTTTACTAGAAGAACAATCTTGAAATCAATTGCTACAAACAGCTAACAATAATTCTCTTTTTGAGATCTTTGTAATTTCGAAACTATTGAGATACTTTATAGTCACATACACATTTGGAAAGGTTGAGTTTTGCCATAAACATAAATACAGAAAAACAAACATGAGACTCACCCTGTTTAACACTCATTCACTGGAGTAGTTTTAAACGGCAATTAGATCAGAATTTATTATTATTAGTTCGTTTTCTCCCGAGTCAATCGGTTATTCTAATTAATTCGTCCGGTATATTCGTATACAGTTGAGGTTTTTCTAAGTGATCGTGAACCATTGAAATTGCGGAATCCCGTTGTATTATCTCTGTTTTGGAAGCTTTGACAATTTGTGGAAACTATACTGTTCACTCGTGTTTTTACTAGGAGCTTCAATACTTGTTTTTGAATCGGCTGAGTTTCTATGTTTGCTGAAGTTAACTACACTGATTGGGAAACTCTCATTATTATTGTAAGATACTGTAATTCGACTGACTTTTATACCGCACTTTTGAGAATGACATGTTCTCCGAAATATTTTCGTCTAATATAAGTGATTACTGAATGAAATACTGCTTTGAACTAACTTGCATTCTAACCTTACTTTGAGGTTACATGTTCTTTGTTTCACTGTAGAACAACGAATCGAATATCATTGACATGAAACTCATGCTTTTATAAGATCTTTAACACGGGAGCTAGTGGGCGGGGCTTAGGTTGTTGTGGGCAGATAACGAGGTGACTCGTAAAACTGATAAAGACTTTGTTTTTCTAACCCGTTCTTGCTTATCTATGTTATAATTGGATACTATTTTACTGAACGACAGATATTTATGATAGCTGTCGGGTAATCGCTTGAATAATGACCAACAAGTATGTTTATGAATTTCTGGAGTGGCGATTCCCGGTGATTTATAAGTTAGTTACGTCCATTAATGATGCGAGCTGGTGTGACTGGCGTTTATCGATGTTTTTTAATGGCCCTGTTTGTGTTATCGACTTTGGACGCGTGTTAGGGATCTGTTTTCGGTAGTAAAATAAAACTGATTTTCTTATCTCGCTGGGAATGTACCAGGTAGCAATCAATAATCTTTGTTTTGCTCTCCTAGATGAGTCATTTGAGTATTCGGTATACAATGGTTGGTTGGTTGGTTGGTTGGTTTAAGGCTGACGAGCCAGAGACAGGGTTGGCACTTAGCTTCCCTTGACACTGCGACCAGCTGGGGTCTATTGTATCACTCTATCGTCAGTGGTTCCTCATTCAAACAGGTTTGTGCCTTCAATTAAGTTTAGAAGCCTGTTGATAAGGTTCTTCGATTCATGCCCGTTTTCGGGCCGATCCCTCAAAGATTCTGTGTCGCCCACTACTTAGGGCGTCACAGTCGAATGAAGACAAGAGTTAGACCAGGCCTCCTCTTGTCTCTTGATGACAAGCCATTCTTCAGTATCTATCCCCATGTCCTGGGTTTTGATGAGCTGAAGAATATTTTTAGTTTCCATTTTACCAAATGGCTTTGGAATCCACTCTGTTTCAGGAGTTTCTCAGTAGGTGTTCGACCATCTGCTGATCCCTCCTCGGTTGGGTTTACGGTTTCTGGTGCCAGTGTGATTCAACTGGAATCTCCTCGACTTCCATACCCGCTATCGGTGTTGGGTCTTCTTCAACTGGAAGTTCCCAGGGTTGTTTGTGTAGGGGAAGGGTCGTCCCACCTGCGGTGCCCTGCGCAGGTGTAAGGCAGATTACTCTGGGAGGTCGCCATGTATCCCAGAGGCTCCGTTTTTTTTATACCTGACTGGCTCAGGTATCATCCATCCTTCGGCACGGGTCGCTTGACGCCTTGGATTAAGCCATGTTGTGGTGGCATTTGGTTTGAGATTGACTTAGAGATCCGCAGGTTTTGACCATTTCTGGTCATTCCCACTGGATTTTCCTTGTCAACCCCGTTATCCAGCGATACCACTTGGAGGTAGCCACCTAAGTTTCCGCAACCCATCTTCATCTCTCGTAGGAGGTGAACATGTGTTGACGCAAACTACTCGCCTATACAATGGTTACTTCTTGGTAATTATCTTTAAATGCATTTCTGTAATTACATGGCATAACATTTCGACCCAACCCTCTAAAAAAAAAAGCTTTGACAAACTCAAATTTTTTTTTTCGAATAACATATCTTTCACCAACAATAAGCAAAAATGTTTTAACTTTCTGAAGTGTAATCCTATTCTAGCGACAAATTTTATAAGTCTTGTTTTGACAATTACAATAGATTACTGTTTACATCTTCTAGAGGATAATTATAATCTATCCCCAAATTTATTAACCTCACTGCTCAGTACTTAGTTCTAATTTTCTTAAAAATAACATGCAAATAATCATGCAAACACACAATGAAGTCTTTTTCTTCCATGGGGTAATTTCCACACTGTAAGAGTATGTACTCGCCTTCTTCAACGAGGGGATTTTCTCACTTCTATTCCGGTGGGCATCAATTTGACTCTATCCGTTGGATCCTCTGGGAATTTTTCCTGCTACGCCGCTGGGTAAGGGTACGTATCAGCGGTACGGGACGATTTGTTCCTTATCCATCTTCTCTAGACATCTGGCTTGTTGGGGTTGTAAGGCCTTCCATACGATTTCGGGTCAGTGAGCCGTGATAATTAGTCTGTATCGGAGCTAGACAGATAACACAGCCTGTGTTTTCTGGTTCGATGACAAGTGCATTCCTTGGCATAATGTCGTAAATGGTATTCGGTTTTCGGTGGTCAAACGGTGGTAATTCATTCGTTTAAAAATCTTCGTTCCTGGGACTCCTATTTGTGCGGTACCATTAACACAGGTGATTTGTTTTGTGAATGGTGTTTACTGAATTCTGTGCGGAGTGCTTGAACTTCAGCCATGCTGTGAATTCGTAATGCTCTCGATTCTGCTGGTCTCATAATTTTGCCTCGCACGACGGATTGACCACTGCTATTGCCTTCCAGATATAATTCTTGGGTTGAAGACAATAATAGTCCACGATATTCCTATCAAAACCTTCCATATATGCGCGGTTAGTAAATTTTATCATTATTTTTACTTAGGTACTGTACAATTGTAAACGTCGCGATGTTCTAGTGTGAATATTCTACAAATCCGTAAACACATTTTCCGAAAATCGTGATTATATTATTTATCTGTATTATGTAACTCGGCGATTCGATATTCTATAACTGTTCCTATTTGCATTAATTTTCATAACATATCGCTTTTGTGGTTTTATAGCCTGTAATCCATACAGTGTTTCATTCTAGTTCTGTCGACCATTCTTCGTTTTTCTATGACCTGTAATGAACTATATCCGTCTCAAAATGGCTTTGCTTGAATATTCCGGGGAATTTACTGTCATTATTTTACATCAGAACACTTGATAAAATTGTCTCTGTTTGCGTTTCCCGTTTTGCGTTGATTCCATTATATATTTTTTTCAGTTTGTTCCCGTACTATGATACAATCAATTTAATTCCGTTTTTTTTTTCAAAGTATCGAGGCATTTCGTATTTTTCCTTCATTCCAATTTTTTTTACAAGTTCATCGTAACTATAAATATGCTTTGGCAAATTTACCTTCAGGGATTTTTTTCACTTTTTCTGCGTCTTTTTGCAGTCTGCTGAAACTATAATAATTTACATACTATATATACGTTCCTACATTCTGGTGCATACTGAAAATTTTCTTGTTTACTGATATCTAAATGATTGAACCAAATTTTTTCATGGGTGTCTTTTGAACAGTGCCGCGTGTCATGGGTGGTGTAAGGGGGAATTTATTTCCAGAATTGCTTTCTTCATTTTCTTTGGACATTTCCTTTGGCTGACATTTTCCTATATTTTCGGCATTAACTATTGGTAATTTATCTGGCATATTTTCTTGAGTTTGAACTAAAACTTGATCTAATTTTATCTCATTTTCTTGTGTCGCTTGTCTGCTGCTTTTATTCCTATACTTGTTGAATCGATCAGCGGATATTATTTGATTTTTTGTTTCTTCCACTGGTTGGATTTCAAAATTAACGTGCGATGTCTTTTTTAAATTAGATTTTCCTTTCTGTCTGGCTAAAGTTCTAATCTTTTTCACTTCGGGGTTTATTTCTTTCTTTACTTTCGTATCCATATCAAAATCTTCTCCTATGCTTCGTTTTCTAGGGGTTAAAAATCCATTTTCTGTAATACTTCGTAATTTCGTATCTTCGGAGTTCACTATACTTTTTTTGAACTTTACTACATTCAAAATCTGGGCGGTAGAATTTTGTCCTTAGGCAAGACATTTTCATCCTTGTGATTCCGACTGTAGAAAAAATCTTATCTTTGGCGACTGTCCTTCCTAGGTGCTTGGCAGATTCCAACTTCCTGGTGGATAGAGCATCTCCCGTGGGTGATTTGTATCTATCTCTCAAACTATCTTCCAATGATTTCCTATTTTCTACATCGATCACTTTCCTTCGATTCCTTGATGCATTAAATGTTGCAATTTCCGTTCTCCCTGAATATGTCTGGCTACTTTCGGGAATATTTTCACTTTCAAAAGCTTTCATATCAACTTTTTCCATTTTCTGACTATAATTTTCTTCATCCTCGCTGTAGTGCTGTATGGGCAATGTTCCGTTACATCTCTCCGTTCCTTCAGGCAGGAAATGCTCGTACCTATACGTATACATTCCCACTTGTCGACTGTCACGTGTGACTATCGGTCCTAATGTACAGGGTGCGTCGGTTTTTCCATTTTCCATATGTGGCACTTTTCTAAATTCATCTCTTCTCTCTTGTTGCTCGTTTAAACGCATGCTTCGCTTTTCTCTTGTTCCAGACGATTTTCCATATTCTTCAATTTCAACTATTTCTTTGCAGACTAGCGTCTCCTTTAAATCACCAGTCGCTGACATCTTTGAAACTCTTTTTTCTAAACCTGGTGTCACAATTAAATCACCGGTCCCTGATATCTCTATTTGATTCAAAGTTGTAAGTCTAGTTTCATGGCATGAAAATCTGTTGATAAATACTTCGCGGATTGCTTTGGGCGCGCTTTCCTTCTTCAATCCTAATCTTTCTCCAGAATTCATCCAATCATTCATCCTGATCGTGACATCTCTCAATTTTTTTGTCTTTTTCTTTTCAACTCGATAATTTCCCCTGATAAATAAATTTGATTTTCTCTCCAATCAATTTTTCACGTTATATCTTCGTAAAAAATCTAATCCAGTGTTATTTCATTACTACGATGATCTTTTCAACTATTAAGAATTCATGTTCAATAACTTTTCCTTCCTTTACTTTGATTGGCAATATAACCGAGCCAATATACTGAGTGAAATTTCCTTGTCCCTTTCTGAGGTGATACGGCAAATCATAATTTATTTTCATACCTCTAACAATATTAATATGAGCCACTGATACTTGAGATCTCATATCTATGGATATATGCCTCAAAATTCCTGCTACTTCCAAATTAATTACATTTTTCTGTTCATCGTCGATTAGTATATTTTCCTCTTGCCTCTCACTATTTGAATAGTCGTTGATTCCATTTAAATTCCTGTTATATTTTGACATTTTTCCATACTTTTTCCCTTTATTGTCATTTCCATAACTATTTCCTGTTTGCTTTCTATAATTTATTCTCCTAAAATTTCGATAACCATTTCCTGTATGTCCTCGTTCATTCCTGCTCCCCTGAGATCGAAATCTATTCTCTTTCGAATTGTTAGAAAATTCTTTTCTATGTTTATTTATTTTTCCATATCTTTGGAATCGTTTTCCATCAGCTTGGTTGGAAAACCATTTTCCTGAATCATTTAATCTCTTATTTTGAAAGCTATTCCTATTTGGGCAACGATATGACATATGTCCGACTTCTTGACATGTTAGGCATATGCAATTTTTCATATAACAATCTCCTGCTGTGTGACCTTTCCTGTTACAATGTGTGCACAATATTATATTCGCATTGAAAGTTCTAAAATTCATATTCGGTGTATTCGTAATTTGCTCAATTAATTCTTCTTTTTCTGCTAATGTGATGGCTTCTTCTAAACTGACAGGACTTTCAGATAAAACTTTTTTTCTAACAGGATCTAACAATCCAATTGCAAATTGTACCAATAAATCTTGCTCGTATTTTTGCTCTAATACATTGTCAATTCTATTATTTCCTGTGAGGTGCCTTATCTTTGATGCACATATTTTTAATCTTATGAAAAAATTCCTAACTGATTCATTCGTTTTCTGATAACAATTCAAAAATTCTTTTTGTGCTTCTCCATGTAATTTCAATTTGCTAAACTGCTTCAATAATTCCTTTTTAATTAATTGCCAGTTGTCTGTATTTTGTAAAGCTATATTCACTTCAATAAATAGTCTAGCGTGCCTTTCAGTTTTAATCTAACTATAGAACTTATTTGACTGTCTGTCCATTTTGCTACAGCTGCCAAATCTTCAATTTCACGAATAAAATCTTTGATTTCTGTGGTACCATTATAAAAAGGAATATTATCCAAAGTGATACTAATTTGCGGTTCATATCTAACCCACGGCACTGTTGTCTGAGTTTCCATGATTTGATTATTTTGATAAAAATCTCCATTGATTGAAAATAAAACTTCACTGGCTTTTTCGAATACTTCCTGAGTTTTTGATCGGTATAAACGCTATATATATTTATTTTCCCAATATCGTGCTTGCAAAATAACAACGATATTATACTAAACTATTTTCACAATTTTTCTACTCATTTACTTCTGTTCAAATTAGTCTTTTTCCCACTGACAATTATTTGTAAAAATAAAAAATAAAATATTTATTAAAAAAATTCAACTTCAATTTTTGTTTGACACTTTTTTTTCTGTGGAAAATATCATATATGCGTTAATGTACTTCCTCAATTATTACTCGCACACCTGACATCAATGTTAAAACTCTGGCCTATACAGGGTGTTGTGAAAACCACACACCTGACCACCAATGTTATAAGGCTGGACTACGGGGTGTTGTGATTTAACCCACCACACCCGTAATACCAGACATAATTCGTTAGATTGGTAAAAACAGTATTGAAAGCATCGACTACCTGAAGGTGGTCGAACCGAAACTGATCTATGGAGCGGTCGACATGGACCAATTTCCTTTCTTTCAACACCGGAACCTGGGTTGTTTATTCAGGAAGTACTACCGTTCAGAAAGATTCGAACCAAACAATGATTTGATAAAATAATAATGCACTCATAAAAGTTAAGAATGTATATATATATTCAATAAAAACTGACACAATTCTATCAATCGTCTATGGACGTATGATAGGCAACAATATTCGTACAATGAAAACGAAAGTAGCGTATTGGCAGATAATTCTGCAGTTGGCTACACAATAGAACTAATTTTACTAGAAGAACAATCTTGAAATCAATTGCTACAAACAGCTAACAATAATTCTCTTTTTGAGATCTTTATAATCTTGAAACTATTGAGATACTTTATAGTCACATACACACATTTGGAAAGGTTGAGTTTTGCCAAACATAAATACAGAAAAACAAACGAGGACTCACCCTGTTTAACACTTATTCACTGGAGTAGTTTTAAACGGCAATTAGATTAGAATTTATTATTATTAGTTCGTTTTCTCCCGAGTCAATCGGTTATTCTAATTAATTCGTCCGGTATATTCGTATACAGTTAAGGTTTTTCTAAGTGATCGTGAACCATTGAAATTGCGGAATCCCGTTGTATTATCTCTGTTTTGGAAGCTTTGACAATTTGTGGAAACTATACTGTTCACTCGTGTTTTTACTAGGAGCTTCAATACTTGTTTTTGAATCGGCTGAGTTTCTATGTTTGCTGAAGTTAACTACACTGATTGGAAACTCTCATTATTATTGAAGATACTGTAATTCGACTGACTTTTATACCGCACTTTTGAGAATGACATGTTCTCCGAAATATTTTCGTCTAATATAAGTGATTACTGAATGAGATACTGCTTTGAACTAACTTGCATTCTAACCTTACTTTGAGGTTACATGTTCTTTGTTCCACTGTAGAACAATGAATCGAATATTGTTGACATGAAACTCATGCTTTTATAAGATCTTCAACACGGGAGCTAGTAGGCGGGGCTTAGGTTGTTGTGGGCAGATAACGAGGTGACTCGTAAAACTGATAAAGACTTTGTTTTTCTAACCCGTTCTTGCTTATCTATGTTATAATTGGATACTATTTTACTGAACGACAGATATTTATGATAGCTGTCGGGTAATCGCTAAAATAATGACCAACAAGTATGTTTATGAATTTCTGGAGTGGCGATTCCCGGTGATTTATAAGTTAGTTACGTCCATTAATGATGCGGGCTGGTGTGACTGGCGTTTATCGATGTTTTTTAATGGCCCTGTTTGTGTTATCGACTTTGGACGGGTGTTAGAATTAGGGATCTGTTTTCGGTAGTAAAATAAAACTGATTTTCTTATCTCGCTGGGAATGTACCGGGTAGCAATCAATAATCTTTGTTTTGCTCTCCTAGATGAGTCATTTAAGTATTCGGTATACAATGGTTACTTCTTGGTAATTATCTTCAAATGCATTTCTGTAATTACATGGCATAACAATTGGTATATGGGGGTTTTCGGGGTGGAAATTATGTTTTTTTTTTCCGAAACGTCATAAATTCAAGATGGCGGCTTCAATATGGTATATGATATTGGTATGTGGAAGTTTTTAGGGTCGAATATTATGGTTTTTGTGTCAAAATTAAAAAAATCTCAATGGCGACTTCAAAATAGCGAACGATCTCTCTGATTATGGTTCGATTCTATTCAAAATTAGTATGTGGATGTTTTTGGGGTCGAAAATTATTATTTTTTTGTCACAATTCATGAATTCAAGATTGCGGCTCCAAGATGGCGAACGAGTTATGTTACTATGGCATCATTCTATACAAAATTGATATGTGGAGGTTTTTGAGATCGGAGATTATGAATTAATCGTCAATATTCATAAATTCGGGTTAGTGGCTTCAAGATGGTGGACGAGTTTTGTGATTATAGACCGTTTCTATCCAAAATTGATATGTCAGGGTTCAATGGGTTTGGAGATTATGGATTCAGTCGAAGATTATCGAGTTTTTGTCAAATTCATATATTGAAGATGGCAGCTCCAGGATGGCGGATGAGTTGATCTTCAGATGGTCTTCTCATTGGAGAACTAGATAAACAGTAAAAAGGCATCATGATAACGATGCCTCAACAAAAATGCGTAGATTGAGGTGTACTTACTAAAAAGCACAAATTAATTGATAAAAAAACTTTTTTAAAGTCAAGCTTTTATTCACATGCGCTGAAGAAACTAATTATTTCTTTGGATGTGGGATATACGTTATTCCATGAGCCAGAAATTCAAGAGCTTGTCGCGCTATGTTCACTGTTCGAATACAGAAGCGACGAACTTTGGAATCTGTAACACACGGAATAACTTACGTCACACAACCAAAGCAATTCTTTTTTATTCCTTAGCGCATTTGAATTGAAGCTTGTTTTTGAAAAAGTTTTTCATCAATTATTTCATTTTCTGCTCCCTATTTAGTACGCCTTGATCTATATCTTTCAGTTGAAGCTTCGTTATCATGAGGCCTTTTTCCTGTGGGTTTCGAACTATCTAGTTCTTCAGTGAGAAGACCATCTAAAAATTAACTCATCCGCCATCCTAGAGCTGCCATCTTCAATTCATGGATTTCAACAAAACATAAATGATCTTCGACTAAACTCATAATCTCCGGCCCCAATAACCCCACATAAAATTTTAAACCAAAATAATTACAAAACCGTTCGCTATCTTGGAGCCGCCATCTTGAATTCATTAATTTTGACAAAGATTTCATGACCTCTGACCTCTAGAAGCCCACGTACCTATTTCTATAGAATTGGACCATAATCACAGGAGTTCGTCCGACATCTTGAAGCCGTCATTTCGATTTCGGGAATTTTGACAAAGTAAACATGATCTTTGACCCCAAGAATCCCCACACCAATTTTGAATCGAATCGGACCATAAACACAAATCTTCTCCGCCATATTGGAGCCACCATATTATTCCCCCTTTATGGTATATAGTGGAAAAACATTGTGAAACCCGTTCGCTATGTGGAAAACCAATCAATAACTAAGTTGACCGCTTGTTGCATACTTTACAATGGATCACCATCACAAAGATTTCCAAAGACTAATACTGACTAGCTACAAAAATCTTAAAAGGGAAGTGAATGATACATATGGAATTTCGGAACAGATAGCTAATCTCACAAGCTTAGGGCAATCAACCACTTACAAAATTGTTGAACAAGGAGATATCGTCGATGATTGTCTGGAAATAAAAATGAAATATCAATAATTATAAAAGTGTATGAGACCACTAGAGATTTTTCTCGGAGGCGAGGTCATGATTGGAAAACTACGCGTAATTATTCTATAGTCAATTAATTTCAGAGACAAGTAGCATCAAAACAAATGCACGTCTCTAGTGCGTGATCGGAATAGAACAACTGGGCCGAATTCATGACCGTACATGTATAACTCGGAAAAAACCATTTTTCTGAATTACTTAATCCTGCAATTTAAAGAAATAATAATACTGAATCAAACGATTGAACTATCTTAAACGGGAATGAATGAAGTCAACATCCAAATCATGCCCGCATATGCATTATCGCAAGTCTGTACCAGTTCGAAATTTGACTGAAGGTGTGACTTCTGGTCCAACCTGCCTAACCAAAAGCGACGCGACTTTCTTCAATCGCGTACGCTACACGCAATGATCACATCTCAATAATTGTTGTCGTTACGCTTTCCTCCAATTCGAATGGACTATGGACTGTGGTTTCAAACAAAAACAAATTGAGTCAGTGAATGGCAATATTGGAATTACCCTGGCTGATCCCGCAGAGGCAGGATTATTTACATCAAATGAAGTAACATCAGAAATCAAAGAGACATTTCTAGAGGACCAATAAATATTCATGTTCTAGAGGAAAACCAATTAATATTGTACAAGCGGCAAATGAAAATGAATTCGCATTGCTGCAGCTGAACATATCAAAAAATATTCAGCAGATTATTATGAGAAAATGGTCCAGTTAACAATTGTTACCAAATATTCCAGAACATACTGTGATTGTGATGTATAACAGGATACTTGTAAATCTGAATATTCCCCAAAAGGTCACGTGGGAGGTATTATTACGAATTATTAGAAATAAAAATTTCGATAAAGAATATATTATTGACGAACTTTGTGAATACTCTGGTCATACGCTGCTGAGGTTTTCTCCTTATTATGGTGTTTTTCACCACATAGAATTAGTTTGGGCATTTATGAAAAGAACAAACTATCAAAATCCAATAATTGTCCAAATCTTAGAGAAATTGGAGAATCTTCAGTAAGGAATATAAAGACCTTTGGACAGAATGCATTTCACACGTGATTTCAAAATGTGTTTTTTCCCTTTTGGCATCAATTCAACCCGTAATCATAAGATTGCGTGGACATTTTTTGCGTATTAGATGTTTTTTTTTTGTTTCTTCTTCTCAGTCTCCTTCCAATTTCCAACAATGTGTTTGTTCCCTTTTGGCATCCATTCAACCCGTAATCATGAGATTGCGTGGACATTTTTTGCGTATTAGATGTTCTTGTTTTTGTTTCTCCTTCCCAGTCTCCTTCCAATTTTCATTCATATTATTTTTCTTTTCAGCAGAGTCTAGTTTTCGAAGAAAAATCTTGGGGGAAGATATTTCTCATGTCTGCTTTGAAGTATTGAATATTATTTCATATTCTCCGGAACAAAAACATCGATGCCTGTTGTTATGTTCTTTGGGTCCCACACTTCTCTGATACTTTTTGTCCCTAAGATCTTACATTGCTCAGTAATAATATCTGGCCAAGCTCGGAAAAAAGAAGCGGGTCGGCATATGCTGTAATGTTATACAAGTTAATTGTTGTAATAGAATGCCCAGACTATTCAGTGAAGAGCGGTGTGGAGTTCTTTGTACCGCCTTGCTAGTTTCAAATTTTTTATATTTCAAGAAAAGTTTAAGAAATTGTGAATTTGAATGGGCGCCAGAATTCTCTGTTAAATTGGGACAAAAATTCAAATTTCCCTTTTCAATAATGATTGCAAATCAAATAACTTCACTTCTGTAAATAACTACAACAATGAAGGAAATACCAACTTATATCAATCGTTTTACAAATATTCGTCATTTACAGCTCTTCAACAAATATGTATAAATTGATACATTCATTAAGTTTCCAGAATAAGAAAAGAAATATTGTTCATTTCATATGCTGAACCTGTCGGTTTAATCGATGACGATGAACCTCTGATTGTAGTTTGTGTAGCTCGTAGCTAGACTTCACGTAGTTGTTCGGTTCGCAATCAGGAAGTACTTATAGCTGCTGGGCGACCGATCAGGTGGACACAAGCATCAGCTTCTGGTCCATTGAATGTGTTCTCAGCGATATAACATGAAAACAATATTGTCTGTGTCAGAATTTGATATACAAGGATTCAACTTCTTGAAATTTGGAATTTTCAATGAAATCCTCAACGCACAGTTGTTACAAATGAGTGTTATCTCATCAACAGATTATTGCTTGAAATCAATCGAGCATACAAAAGAGCTTGTGCTGAGATTTGTCAGTAATATCCAATACTGAAATTGAAGAATTATTTTATGATTTGATCGAAATTGATCTTTGTACTATATAAAGAAGAGATGATTTATTATATATATCTATATATATATATATATATACATATATATATATATATATATATATATATGTGTGTGTGATCGCTTCACCTACATCAAAATCACAGCACGGTGATAATTATCACCAAATATGGAACCATACCAAAGATATATTCAAATATAAAAATCATGAAAAATATATATAATTCAACTTTATCATACCAAATACAGTGTAAGTGATATCATATATCATACGAAATATGAAAAATATCGAAGTCAATTATAAATATATATCAGAATATCACTATAGCAAGCAAATATCAATCAGATAAAATACTACAAGATAAAAATTCGACAAATTCAGCAATGATTTCCAATAGAGTTTATTGCTGTGTTTTTACAGGAAGGAAAAAAAACAAAAGGATTTTTTTTTTCAAAAAACAATTTCAAGTAGTCACTTGAACGTTTGGGCGTCAATGTAATGTTATACAAGTTGATTGTTGTAATAGAATGCCCAGAACATTCAGTGGAGAGCGGTGCTGAGATTTGTCAGTAATATCCAATACTGAAATTGAAGAATTATTTTATGATTCAATGAAAATTGATCTTTATACTATATATAGAAGAGATATTTCATTCTGATCTTGAGCAGCAATACTATACTTTACAAAGGATAAAAAAACAGAATGATGAGAAAATGACTTCAGTTTCAATGATATTCAAGAGAAAGCATATGAGAACAATGTTTAACCAATCGTCAAATGCCTCTTCAGAAATTTTTCTGGAGAATCAAAGAATATTCCAAATTCCTAGGATTAAATATATACATAAACATATATATATATATATAAAAATCATGAAGAATATATATAACTCAACTATATCATACCAAATACAGTGTAAGTGATATAATTCATTTGTGATACCCTCTTCAAACCCCAATAAAGCTTTGTCAGAGAAAGCAATCAAATCAGATAAGATTGAACACAGATATCTTAATTTAATCTGATATATCACATGTGGCATCCATGATTCTAACTGAACTCCTTAAAAATATATATATATATATAATGAACGGCACTGTAATCGATTATCAGATTGATCTAAATGAATCTAATCGCTGTTTACTGAACAATATACGTGGATGACTTGGCTTATATTACATTTGATCAAAAATACCTCTACATATCTTGCCCGATGTCACTTCAATTCACTGAATTGAAATCACTTCCGTAGGAGAAAGAAAAATGCTCGTATCCATTTGGTAATTTAACATTAACAGATTCTACTTTATTGAATCATGGCTGACAAGTTCACAAGTTATCGCTATTATAGATCGTTTGATAAGGGACGAGAATCGCATCTTCATTCCTTTTAATATCATCGTGCTATCAGAATAAATGCGTTGGCTCATATTCTTCTCAGCCGTAATGACTGTTTCATTGCCCATGGTTAAATGTGCTAAGATTTTCAATAGGGATTGTCGATTGAAGTGAATGAATGAATTTCTGAGCACATCAATCAGAAATGTACCAGATATATCGTTACAATGCAGTCCTAATTTTCTACTGTTGGTGTCCCACATGCTACTGTATATTTTCCAAAATGTATACAGTTGTTCCAAATTAATCATGAAATTGGGATTTTCCATCATGAGTCTTAGGACTGGTGACACTTACCATCAGAATCGGACAATGAGAAATCATCAAATATGTTGTTTGCACTAGAATCATGATCGGCATGTTTAATTTCCATTCAAATTAGTCAGTGAATGGAATAATAACAAAAATATATACTGCAAGGAAAATAGTAACATTTCTCTATATTATTTGCCAACATTGATTTCGTCGTCGATAATCGATAGAAAACCCGGTATCATAGCAATATTATCTGCTATGAGCCTACTGCAATACAATCGCTATCACTGGTTGTCTTCGAATGATAATGACGGTGTCAGTCAGCATAAATGAATCGTGTGTATTTTACCATAATAACAAATCAAAGGAAACAATGAATCGCCACTCAATGTTCAGGTAGCATTGATGCTCCGCTGCTCTGACACTATCAACCGCTCCAATTATACTTTGTTATTTTCTGATGTGTTTATCAGGAGTGAATGAACAATGATCATTCTTCATGTCATTCAAATGTTGATAAATTTTGCCCACATTCTTTATCTGAACAATAGCATAGCAATGAGCATGTGCGATACTCATGCCAATATAATGAGACCAAAGAAGTATAATCCGAGAGAAGTTCGCCGCTTTATTCTTCCTTTTGCTTAACCCTTTCGCCGCGCACGGTTCGAGAACCGTGGCACGCGCAGTGCCCGTTATTTTTGCCGCCACTCAGGTTATACGTTTTGTGTCATAAAATCAAGTCTAGAAAACCTTTTTCTCGAAAAAATATAATACTTCCAATTCAGAGCTATTAATATTAACGACAAAATTGACAAAAATACGCTAGCGAGTATATAGGGTTCGAACAGTCGGAACCTATTCTATTTCACAATGCGAGATTTATCGTCCGGAGCGTAAACCCGTTCGCGAATATGATCGTCTTGAGCAGAGAAAGGGTTGATGGGTGGTCCAATAAAAATGATATCTATATGGGTTATGTGAACTTTGCTACGTTATTCCTCAGATAAATAATTAACATGTGAGTAATGGACATTCGAGAAACAGTGGGGTGGTGGTAGATTAACAAGCGCCTTCTCATTCTTGTAACCATGCGTATTTTTTTCGTTTCAATTATCAAGTATCAGAAGTCAGAATGAGTTGAATATTCCAATTTTCAATTTAAATCATAGTGTTGTCACAGACGCCTGCCATTCGTATTGGTAACATGACTCCATTGTGTGTGCTTAGCGTTTAGATCACCCATGACCACAACATCTGTTTCCATAAAAAATGTATTGAGCGCCTCAGGAAGTATGCGATTGTTCGGAGGGTTATGAGCACTGATCAAACGCATAGGACCACTCATCGTATTGAAAACAATGCCTTCTATTTCTATACCATGGAAATCATTATTGGAATTACCAAGCTGAACATAACGACGTTTTACCAAAAGTGCAACGCCACCACCCGGACGCCCGTGTCCATCATTTCTAAGCATTTTGTAGTTAGGAAATCTAACAGTTTCTCCTTCGAAACGTGTCTCTTGCAGAGAAGCAACATCAATGTTGTTCTCCACAAGAAACTCTTGAAAATCAAGTATATTTTCGAGAAGGCCGGTACAATTCCAACTCACTGCTTTGATGAAATTCAGAAGCTGCCTTCCACCCATTAGTTGGGTCTGAAACCATTTGAGAGTATTGCAGCGGCCTCAGCGAACTGTGCAAATAGCATCCTCATTGAATCCAATGTGGAAATAATGTTTTGAGTCGTTATTTGAGCTGGCTGGGTAGGAGGGGTTGTCACAGGCAGTCGCCCCATATGACATTCCCGCCTGTGTCCTTTCCGAGTTCGCGAGGAAATATCTTGGATTATGATGCTCTTTGTCAGTGGGGTTCACCTTACGTCTTGAACGAGAACATCTGGGACATCCTCGATGGTTCGCAGTATGCTCCCCAGCAGATCAGTTACCTGAAAAATAACTTTGTGTTCTTTGCTCACAAGAACAAAAAATATTGAAACCCAGTTTTGTCTGCATTTGATTTGTGCTGATTCACTGATTCCGGGAGATCCTCCTACCAGTCAGCTCCTCTTTTTCTAAATCTTCACATTTCAGGAATTGAGAAATACCTCTGAACAAAACTTGTAATTTTTTCCCTTCAGGAAGACTATACGTGTGATATGGTATTCTTTGGTCCCCACCAAAATACCTAATATTTTTCGGTAACATCTGGTGATTTTGGGAAGATTTTTACACCGTCAAATACATTCTTTGCCAACTTATCGAATTGAATGTTGTTTGATTTCAAAAGTGAATTCACTGCACCCACTTACTTCTGTTCCTGATAGTAATAGGATTAATTGTTTTGTTTTCTCAACGTGCGTGGAGTCATCTCCATCTGTGTTTGAGTGGTCTCATTAGTTGAGTCCATGTTGATGTCGTCTGTCTCCAAGGTTTGAGAATTGTTTACATTCTGGATGGTTTCGTGGTTTCGTTGATCTCCTGTATAATTTGCAATTTGGGCTTTCTCTTCAGCACCACTTGTGCTGAGTCCGCCGCTGGATTCGATGAGAATTCGACGTGCAGTTCTCTTTCCGTTGAGTTTGACAGAAGTTCAAATCTGTTGCTCACTCTGACATTGGATATAGTTTTTGCATCTGAATTGGGGACAACTACTAATCTAACGCTTCTACGTAATCCAAGGGGGTTCGATGAAGGTTTAGGAAAAACTTCAGTCGCTAGCAGTGTTGGAAATTCAATTCTCTTCTGTTTTCAGGGGCAGGAGTACTGTCGCCTGTTTCAACATCGCTAGTTCTTGATGATGATAACAATGTACTGATTACTGGAATTCTTGCCAGGTCTTCTCTAGGGAGGCTACTAACGTTCCGAATACTTCCAGGAGATCGAATTTTGCCAGAAAACCGATCCCTGAAAGCACCGACTCCTTCGTAGCTAGATTACAACTCACAACAGGCTTTTTTGATTCAACTGAGTAGGAACTTTTTGTGTCTCCTGGAGTTACCTCCAATGTGGGGAGTAGATGGGGGAAGTAGATGGGGGGTTTCTCCAATTCTTTTGGGTACAAATTTCATTCAAGCAATTCCGTAGACAGTCTGGGTATTTGCAGGACCGGACGAAATTAAATAGATGATTATTCTCTGACATTTTCAGAAAGCAATTCAATTCATGTACGTTTTGCCAATCAGAACATTATTATAGTGGAATAATCTACCTGGAAAATTGCCGCGGAAATAATTTGAGGTATTTTGTTTTCATTGTCTGACAACATATGTTTTTAATTTGACTCTGTCTCAATTCGCATGAAAAGTGAGAAATGGATCAAAACCAGTTCAGTACCTTGTATCATTGTGCGAGGAAATGTGTTGATGATCGTAACATCAGAAAAAAATTCATGGAATACCACACGAGAGTTCGATTAAGTGGAAAACATTCTCCAGATTTATTTCTCAAATTTGTTGCCATTTGGTAATAGCCACTCGGGCACGATGGGCTCTCATGTCTAATGCCTTGCAAAAAGTTTCCGAAAATCTGTCGAATCATTTCCACTTCATCCTCACTCTCTTGTGGTATAACAATTGGAAATAGTTCGATTTATAATTGTAATACACGAAAACAAGTTGGAAATAAACGATCACAATCTGATATCCATGAAGTGAAGTATCCTGCTATTCAATTGTCAATGTCTTCTCTGCAGGATGGAGCTGGAGTAATACATCAGTCAATTGAAGTTTCATTCTCAACCTTAAAAGTTAGTTGAATCATGTATCAGTTAATATGTAGGAATGGAACAGTGTCAACTAACTCTACATTTTCTAGGGCTGGTTTGGAAAAATAGAACGTTGTAGAATCGAAAGTGAATTTCCTTTGTCTGGCATGTAGGCGGGAATGGAACTATCACCTTAATTGAATATGAGTTCATTATTTGTTTTTCCAGAACACAAAATCTAGATTTGTTATCCGTTGTGGAAAGTGGGTGGAGTACTTTTCATATCATTGCAATTATATTCAGGAAGCCCCAAGAAACTCACCATGGAAATAAACCTTTTTTCTAATATCAGTTTCTGAAGGGTATATATAATTCGTATGAATTACAAATATCATTGTTGATGCTTTTTCCTATCAGGACATAGCTATTACACAAAAAATCCCAGATTTACTAAGAAATACTTTCTCCAAATTCGTCGAAAATGTGTACAAATGGATCCAATAAAAACATTAATCCTTCGATATGGTTTCTCCTTCCTGAATTGGCAATTATCTTCACCAAAGAGTAACTATAGTCTAAAAAGAATGATGTCGAAAATTAAATCACTCCGGATTCCGGACCATCCCCTCTGATTGAAATGAAGTATAGAGGGGTTTCCAAGGGACCCAATCTGTACAAATCTATGGAAATAGACTGAGTACAGGTGTAAAAGTGCCGAAAATCTATGCTGGATCGTTATTGACTACCGCCGTATAAAACTCATACTGACAATCCTTCATCGCGGGCCCAATGTCCTACTACATTTTGACGACGGAAGACTATCATACGTGCCGAAATAGTTGACTACGTGTATAAACATTTTCGTTTTGATAATTTTGTGCTACAAGCTGAACAGTGATTTGACTATTTACAAAGATTTGAATTGGAATTGGAAATTTGTGGATTAATGACAGATGAGAAGGCATCCACGAAACGGAATCTCCTTCTTTCCAAAGTTAGATCACATATTTCAAAAACTTTGGCTGATCATTTCAAACTGGACAAATCATCCACAAAGACTTATAAGGAATTGGTCGAAGTATCAAATCGTTTCTACGGCAAAAAAGTGTATATCTTTGCAGAATGGATAAAATTTGTAAGTAGTTGCCGTGAAGGAAATGAGACTGTGACTGAGTATTTGAATCAATTCGTGCTTCAGCAGAAGACTGTTCCGGAAACGACTGAGACAAGCGTTTGCGCGATCAGTTACTTTTCGAAATAAATACTCGCGAATGGCGAAACAAATTAATACAAGAACATCCCTCTGTTGCAACAACACTAGAACACTTGAACAAACTACTTATCAAACGAAAGGAATACAATTTTTTTTCAAACAAGTGGTGTTGAATTAAAAAATAGTTATGTGAATCACGTGAATAATCCACAGACCAGACCTTGTGTTTCGCATAACAATCAGTCTTCGGAAAATAAATTGCGCGAACTACATTCTGATTTCGATTGCCTCTTCTGCAGAGATTCGAACCATAGACAAAAGCATTGCCCAGAATTTTGAAAGAAAGTGTAGTAGTTGTGGTGAAGAAAACCACTTTTCTCGGGTATGTGAAATTTCAAGAAACGCTATCATCAAACAAACTTCGAAGGCGAAATATGACAGTAAACCGAAACGTCCCACACGTCATGTCAAGGAAACAAGAAATACTTCAGGATATGAAATATCACATCCACCGATTATAAGAAAAATGTGCAGTTCAAGTAAAGTTATATTATCTATTCACATGAATGGGAATGCCATTGATATGTTGTACGACCCAGGCTCAATTCATTCTGTGCTAGGAAAATTAATGTGAAAAAAAAATTGTAAACCGCCCCTCTCAAAATCAGCAGACTTGGTAGCGTATGGCGATAAAACGATCAAAATTTTATGGAAATCCATAGTTGACATTGGAGCTTTTGGTAATGGAATGGTATACCCATATATTGTAATGTTAAACAAGTAAATGTAATTCTAATAGAATGCCCAGACTATTCAGTGAAGAGCGGTGTGGAGTTCTTTGGACCGCCTTGCTAGTTTCACATTTATTTATGTTTCAAGCAAAGGATTGAGAAATTGTAAGTTTGAATGGATTCTAGAATTTTTTGTTGAATAAGGATAAGAATTCAAATTTCCTTTTCAATAATAATTGCAAATCAAATAATGTTTCCTTTGGTAAATAACTACAACGATATAACGAATACCAAACGTATATTAGTCTATTTACAAACATACAAGTTTCTGCTGAATAACAAATATGTATGATATGTCTGCTGTATGACAAGTTTTCAGTTTCCAAGAGGAATATTGTTTTTGGTTGCTGAACCTGTCGGTTTTATCGACGACGATGTACTTCTGATTGTGTAATGTGTAGCTCGTAGGTAGTGTAGTGGTACGTAGTCGTGTGGCTCGCAATCAGGGGGTACCTATGGCTGCTGGGTGACCAATCAGGTGGAACATACAAGCATCAGCTTCTTGTCCATGGAATGATAGTTCTCAGCAACACAACATAAATAAATAATAGTTTGAAAATTCAAAAAAAGAATACGCTTTAATAGAAAACCAAACTAAAAAGTGGAAAATAATTTTAAATGAGTTTGAAATAAGAATACAGTGATTAACAACAAATTTATTTCATCGTAAAAAAGCATGGGGTGCTTGATGTCAATTGTTGTTAATATTTCATGGACAGATGTTGGTAAAAGTAGAATCATTATGAAAATATCTTAAAATGCACCCCACGCTTTTTTACGGTGGAATAAATTTGTTGTTAATCACTGTATTCTTATTTCAAACTAATTTAAAATTATTTTCTACTTTTCAGTTCAGTTTTCCATTAAAGCGTGTTCTTCAGTTTTCAAACTATTATTTATTTTCAACTTTTCAGTTTTGTTCACTATTAAAGCGTGTTTTTTAGTTTTTCAAACTATTACTATTATTATTTAATTTTTTCAACTATTATTCTCCAATTTTGAATAGAATTGGACAATAATCACAAAACTGGTCCGTCATTTTGGAGCCGCCATCTTGAATACTTCAATTTTTACAAAATAATCATAATCTCTGACCCCAAAAACCCCCACATACCAATTTTGAATAGAATCGGACCATAATCACAAAGCTCGTCTACCATTTTGGATCCGCCATCTTGAATTTTTCAGTTTTGACAAAAGAATCATAATCTCTTACCACGAAAACCCTCAGATACCAATTTTGGAGCGAATCGGACCATAATCACAAAACTCGTACGCCATATTGGAGCTGCCATTTTGTTTTTTTTTTTCAAACAAAAATTTCTTAATGCATTGTCACCAATCATGTACACTTGCCAAATTTCAGATCATTCGTACGTCTGGAAGTGGGTCAAAATGGCGCCCAAAGGAGTCGATTACAAACATACGGTTACAAACATACAAGTGAAGCTAATATAAAGCGTGTAAAAACAATATTGCTTGTGTCAGAATTTGTTTTCATTGAAAATTCAACATCTTGAGATGTGGAATTTCTGAATGCACTTTTCAACGCACAGTTGTAACAATTGAGTGTTCTTCCATCAATAGTTTTTCAAAAAAACATACCTTTTTGTGCTGCACCAGTGGGTCATCCTGTACATTTCAATTGTGGTTCCAATGAAGTCACTTTCAAAACAAGTACTTCTGAAAATTTTCTCGGATATCGCCTGATATATAAAAAAAATTGACAATGGGAATTGATTGCAAATGTTTTTTTCTGATGAACCTGATTATGTTCAATCTATGTCAGGTCCGCATAACAATCCGCATACTGGTTCCAGGCTTTTGTTCCTTATCAGTACGGACTAGTCACCAATCAGAGATACGCCGTTTGGAAGTTACTTTTTCCGTCGTACCTACAGGTGTTTGAGCTTGAAGTTTCCATTTGTGTTGGATCCCACTTTAGCCAGAGTTCCTCAGATCTCTGACTGGTGACTACTTTGTAATGATGAGGGCCAGAAACCTGGAACTGATATGCGGACCTGGCACACATCAAACATAACCAAGTTTATCAGAAAGAAACACTTGCAATAAATGTTCATTGTCAATGGAAGTTTGCCTAGGTTTTCAGGTGGACATAATTCAACGTTCTACATTGTATTTGCCAGGAAAGTAGTTGTTTTTCCTTCGTGGTCTACCACTTGTTTCAATTTATATTGAGTTTTTTGTGTAGACTCCTGAGTCCCTTGTTTTCTAATAAAACCCATCACATGGCTCTCTTGTTTGATATATACGCCTTGTCGGGCATACAGCCACTTCTATCGAGATGAAAATGGTGAATAGTATGGAGTGTCTTTTCTGTCACTAGGTACCACCGGTTGAAACTAGTAGGAAGGTTGTCACTTTGAACGTGTCATTTCCGTACATTATCAGAATGATACTCCCAAGCCTTGTCAAGTATTTTAACAGCCACACCCTTGTCACACAGCACACCACGTGAGTTAATGTGAACCTGTTTGCGAGATGAGAGAGACACCATGTGACCTTTGATATCCCCGAAATAAGAGTACCTCTTTCACCCGATGTGAGAGTCCATAGCCCATTCTGAAGTGAAAGGAATATCATTGTTTGCCCCGCTTACTGTCAGGTAACCACCGTTCAATATTTTAATATGACCCAAGAAAGATTGAGAATTGTTGATTATGTTTAAATACATCTTATATCAATAATAATACCGTTATTCAAATAGAATTCCTACTATATAAAAATTCTTGTAGTTATTATTACATAATTATCCGATTAAAAGCATGACCTTTGCTGTTAATAAAAAACAATATATCGTGAAACAGGAATGCAGCATAATGACGATATATAATGAAGTTTCGTTTTCATTGATATGGATGGGTAAATTATTATATTCAAATCAATCCAATAATTTTTTGTAGTTAGTTTTATTTATATGGAAACTTCCTTCTGATAATTGTGAACTTGACTGAATTGATGGAAATAAACAAGTAATTAACCTTTCAATCGTATTCACTTATTTCATCGCAATGAATGATACATTTTATGGTTTTTCAAAAGAGATTGTTGTTGGTATATAAACTCGGAAATGATATCCATTCTTCTTTCATCAAATTTCGTGCTTCTGTTAGAAACGATTCGGTAGTACACAGTGAAAATGCTAAAAACCGAGGTAAGTGTTTTTCCTGGGATCTTCGCTTTGGAAAGCTAGTGCATTACCATTACGCTAGTATGATCAGTTGAATATCTATGACAGAAGGAGGCACATATATATTACTGAGAATTAGCAATAATGTGGATTTTCGAACATTTTCCCTAATGATTAAATATCTCATTGTTGTCAACTTCTGAAAAAGATAATTTTCACGGAATATATCCAATACATTGCATATTATGAATAAATAATATGCAATCGAGGTTGTCTTTGAAATGCATAATTGGAAAGTCAACTATGTTCCGTTCATTGTATAGATTTTAACAATTGAAATAAAAATGAATGTTCCGACATTATGGGTATCATTGAGGATACCCCAATTACACAATAGTCAGATGTTCAATTGTAGGTCAATCGGCAATACTGGAGGTTTAGTGGAATTTATCATTTATTTTATGTTTTATATAGAAATGTGGATATAGAAAAGATTTGTTGAATTTTCGAATTTTAAATTAATTACATTAGAATCATCAAATCACACATTGAAATTGGGCATTTGAAATAAAATATCCGAGACATAGTATTCAAGTATGAGTAAACGTTATTGTATGTATAGGATCAATTACTAAAAAAGTTATCCATGCCATTGTGTTTTTTGGAATTCAAGTGTTTAAGTGTAAGTTCCAATTATTGTGGGTTCCGAAACATCAAAAAGTATGAGTAAGATTTTGAGCGTTCCCAGACATGAAGTATTCAATCAAGTATGTAGGGTCACATTGAACGTTTCAAATCATTTTAGAATAAAGTGTTGAAGTATGAGTTGGATCAGATAAAAATGATATAGTGATAATAGAAACCAAATATTTCAAGATAACTCAAAGTATAGGGTTACTACAATTGGCTTAGATTTAGAATGGAGTGAGTATTCAAGTATTAGTTGGACGCCATAACATTTTAATTTTTTGCCTTGTTTTGAGTTATGATAACAATGAAAACGGAATATTTCTAGATGACCTTATAATACAAAGTAAAGGGTTACTGCAATTGGCTTACAAACCCCTCCACGAGTAATTTGCTATAGGTGTGGACTCTAAAAAAATCTATTCATACTACAAAATGAATCATCTTGAAGTGAAAATATATGATGTTTCGGGTAGGAAGATATAGTAACACAAAACCCAGACATAATGAGTTGAGAAATTTTACTTCAAAATATATATTTTGAAACGAAAACAAAAGTTTTTATTTCAAAATCTTCAACAACAAGGTATTTTTGAATCATTTCATACATGAAAGGAGATAATTCGATTCTATTGTAAATGATGAATCAATTCAATACATGGTGGCTAATCTGAAATACTACGTACATGTAATAATAATTTCAAATGGTTCTCAGACTGTTCAGGTATTTCAAGAAATTATTTCAAATGGTTCTCAGAGTGTTCAGGTATTCCAAGAAATTATTTAGGTGGTGTAAAATCAGTAGCAGTACCATACTGTTCAAAACCAACAACTTTTTGTAAAATTACAAGTGAGAAAGTGTGTGGTGCGAATATACATCTAGTGAATAAACAAGATACCTTCAAATCCTAGAGTGAAAATATATTTTCGGCGAAATAGGTAGTGGAATTAATTATGAACCATTGAAACGAAATAAGTGATGAGGTTTACGGAAAATCCTAATACATGTTCCGAAAAAAACATCAAGAGTTTCAGAATTTCGTTCAAAGCAGTTATGATTCAGTGTAAAAACATTCTGTGAAATCATTCATTTAAAACATTCTGTCAAATTAATCATTTCACCTAGTAAGGAGCAAAGTGTTTCGAACCAAAAAAATATTTGTGAGTGCAATAAAATAATATAGAAGTACATCTAAAATAAACACGTGGAATGAATAAAAATGATGTTGGTGGAGGAATATAAACCTTATAGGAAATAATTATACAGACATCTTTAATTATCATATTCAATAAATATTATTCATATCCGGATTTTCAGACATATGATATTTTCACTTCAAAAAAAATATATATCAAAAGTCTTGTTGTGATGACAGGACCAATAGGTAGTATTTCTATTAAAATCTACCTAATTGAGGGGAAGTTAAAAAAATCTAGAGCATGATGATTAGTTGACAATTTCCCTCAAAGAAGGTTTCAACTAATGGTCTTCTGAATGTTTAAGTATTCTTTTAAAATTAGTTTTTGAAAACTTTATAAAAATATAAAATAGCAAAAGTGTTGTCAATGACATGTTTCGGTGACATAAAAATCAAAATGAACTGTTAGTAAAAAATAAGTGATGGATTCATATAAAATAAATACCAAAATCTGTAGCAGAAATATATTTCGGTGAAATAGTAGAATCAATAATGAACTGTTAGTATACAATTAGTGACATGGTTCATAGAAAATGTCAAAAGTTTGTTGAAAATATATCCGATTGAAAATGTCCAAATACCAAAATCTGTAGCGAAAATATATTTAGGTGACATAGTAAAATCAATAATGAACTGTTAATATAAAATAGGTGACGGATTCATAGAAAATAAATACAAAATATCTAGCAAAAATATATTTGGATGAAATAGTAAAATCAATAATGCACTGTTAGTATAAAATGAGTGAGAGGGTTTGTAGAAATTCTGAAAAGTCATATGTACTAGAAAATATTAAATTCCATTCAAAGTCGTTATGATTCAGTGTGAGAACATTTTGTAGAATTAGGACTGGAAATTTATTATTGCAGATGATCTTCAGATGTACCTATAGGACTCATTCTGAATCAATAAATTATATCAAATTATATTATATACCATCCTGAATGGATACACAAATATAAAAATATAGTATTGACAATGAAAAATAGTGATTGATTCATCCGTAATTGATGCATCCGTAATTAATAAGTTTGAATTCCGTCTGGGTATTAGAGTCGTTAGTAATATTAATTTTTTTTTCATTTCCTAATGCTCGTGAAAGTGTCAAATAGGGAAAGCGAGAGATAAACTACGAAAAAATTGAAAAATATATCAATAAACACCTGAAGTGGGATTTTAAAATAGTTGCTTCCAATTAGAATGTAATGTTTGACAGTAAAAAATGTACTGTTGATGGATAGTACTATCAACCATGTTATTTATGTAGGAATGTTTTTCAGGAATTCATATCTAACGTTATCAGTCACCAAATCCTATGAAAAATAAATACATATCAATATACAGAGAATTGTGTTACAGCACTACGTGAAAACTCATCAAACCGATATAAATGATCCCACTTATTAGAACGTAATATTAGAAAAATGTAAAGACTGAAATTCAGAACATCTAGAATTCAAAGGAGAAATACCATTACCCAAAAGTATCGATTATATAAATCATTTCTGAAGAAAACTTTATGAATACTGAAATAATAATAATAATAACAACTGTATATTGAAAAAAATTAGAAAATTCAAAACTATTGAAAAAGTGTGTAATCTGAAAGCCAAATATGGAAAATCCATACATGTCAATATATAAATATTAGTGTTATAACAGTCCACAAAATAGAATTGTCACACACCAAATGATAATAATTATACATATCAAGAGTACGTAAAACACAAAATTCTGTTATATTTGTGGTAATTCATGGTTCACCTGAAAAAATTGTCAAATTACAAACTATTGAAGAAGTGTGTGCAAACTAAAAGCCAAACATGGACATCCATAATGTCATTATATACATATCAAGAGTGAGACATTGAAAACAGTAAAACAAAAGAAATACAATCACCCCTAGTACCTATTGTATTTTCATTTCTGTAATAACAATGTGGAAATTAAAAAAAAAATGAATTAAATTAATTATTCTTAGAGGAAACTTAATGAATACTAAAATGGTTATTCAAAAAAGGTTTAGTGAAATAAAAGTTGTGTTTTGTGATGTCATAGTTAAAAGGGAACAGGACATGTTTTCATAATAGAGAAGGCTAACGTGGTCATTCATGGCTACAAAAAAAAATAAGAAAATTCCAAACTATTGATGAAGTGTGTATTCTAGAAGCCGAATATGGAAAATCCATACATGTCAATATATAAATATCAGTGTTATAACAGTCCACAAAATAGAATTTTCACACACCAGATGATAATAATAATAAGACATATCAACAGTACATGAAATACAAAATTCTACTATATTTGAGGTAATTCATGGTCTACCAGAAAAATAGTCAAATTGAAAAAGTGTGTGTAAACTAAAAGCAAAACATGAAGATCTATATATGTCAATATACACATGTCATATCAAGATTGAGACATTGAAAACAGTCAAAAGGAGAAATACCATTACCCAGAAGTATTTAATTTTCAATTCTGTAATACTGCAAACTGATAATAATATTAAATGTATATGAAGGTTATACTGACCTCTCAACATATGAAGATTAGTGTTTTAAAAGCCCACCAAAAAATTAATCAAAAGTCTTGAAACACAAAATCCTGCTATACTTCATTTATATCACGATCATGGTATCGAATACTCTACGATAGGAATCTCCTCAGATTTCTTCATCATTATAATCTGTGGTGTTCAGTAATTCACGATTTATTCGGGTATTCCGACGAGTATCAGCACTGGGCCCATGACATGTAAAATGTATTAAGAAATATAATTGAGTAATTTATATATTTGGAAAAAATAATAGATCATTATCACTAATGAAACTATGGACATATTACACAATGAAAAAAAGCGGTATTATATTAAGATACAAATTAATAATAAAGTTATTTAATGTAATTACTATCGGTTAATGATTTCGTTATAAATTTTGTTTTTTTGTCAACTACCTTCAATTTACAATTTGTGATACGCATTTCTTGAATTATTTGTTTTGTCCTCAAAAATCAATCTACTTTGCCTTCCCTTGAACTTTCCGATTTTTCTAAAATTAAGTAACAACATTTCAAGACTCATTTTTCATGGAAATGATAACTGCTTTTCCAGAGCAGAATTTATTTTGGGATAGATTAGTGTATTGAATTGAAATTACACTATAATATAAACCATATATTTATGTAAAAAATACTGTTGAATGTTGCTACTTTATAATATACATATATATCAGTTATTCATGGGAAGTATAATCAATAATAAAATATTAAAAATGGTAAACAACTGTTGGAGTACAGTATATGTTGTAGATATATTTTGAGTACAAAATAAAAATATGTGTGTCAAATGAAATCAGGTGTGTTTTGCTATTAAATATTCGTTCCAGGACTATAATCTTCTGTTATTTCAACAAGTAGGAGACTATTCTCGGTAAAACATATATTTTCAAATCATTCAAACTATCATTATTTGAATAATTTTGTGTACCACACATCATAATTGAAAGTACAGACAAAAAAAAACATGTTTAACGCAAACATATCTAAAAGTGGTCCTGGTATTGGTACACAATTCACAGTGAAAGGAATAGAAATATTTATTAAGTAGAAAAAAATATTGTTAGTTCGATGAATCAGAACTTTATAGGAAAGGAAATATCTTGATGTGTTGGAAATTGAAATTATTTCATTCAGTCAGTTCACGTGATGTAAAAAAAACAAATGATTGCAAACTGACACATGTTTTTATTAGAAATAAATCTATGAAAATTTGAGTAACCTGATCAAACTAATTCTAGGGATTCGTGTTACACCACCATTTCATCAACATCAAAATGAGATGATTCCAAAGGATTATCTGAGTTGTGACTTGATGGGGAGTTATGGTTGAAATATATTTGATAAAAATTATTGATAAAAATCAAGTTTTCTTCATTTTCCCAAATAAATGCATGATATTTCTTCGGAATCTAAAAAAATTTTTTTTATTTTCATATGGGACAAACCTTAAATAACAATAAAATCAAAAGATAGACCCTGGATTCAATTTTTTCAATTTACATTCAAATAGATACCTAATGAATTACATCAAATTATTGATAATTTCCACAAATGTAAACCTTGAAACGGGAAGGGGTTACAGGAACCGTTTAGAACACGGAACCGAACAAATCAAAAGTTGGAACATTGAAAAATGATTGGGTTTTTGGAAGAAGGTATCACCTATTACCATAGAGAGAGAATCCATTGAGAATTATCTTACTTATTTCATGGATACACCAAAATCTGAACTAGAGTATTTAAAATAAGTAATATTTTTCGAGCTGCCTGATTTTGGATAGCAATTGAAATTTTTGGATATTTTTTGGTACAAGTATTGATAAAGGATTTCATTAATCTTTTGAAGACTTTCTTATTCTTACAATTCACTCATTATATAATAATAATGAATTTTTTATTTATTCAGTTCTAAGAATTTTTCACAATAATGTTCCCACTTGCATATATTGATTGTAAATGAAAAAATTTTTTTTTACTGGTATAAAATAAAATGGAATATTTAATAATTTTCATGGTGTGGTTTGAGAGCCTCATTATTATTATTATTATTTGTTGGAGTCTGATGATTATGTACCGAATGATTTCGAGTCAGATTCATCCATATAGAAAGTGACTTCCAATTGTTTTAACTTGCATATAAATTTCCGAAGAAAAATTATTATTTAGTGTAATAAACTATAATGGAAAAGTACATGATTTGAATGATGTGGTCTGAGAGTATCATTATTATCATTTGTTGGAGTTGGAGTTGTTGGGTTAGCCTAACCCTAAGACCTATGCCCCTTGGGTAAGTATAGTACCCGAACTCACCAGAAAACCTACCTTAAACACACACGCATTATAAAGAGAGAAAAAAATAAAATAAATCAAAGTAAAATGTTTAACAAAGAAGTGCTGAAGCCGTTGATGAAATCATTTATTGATACTCAGATCAAAAATAACATATTACCTTCAATTATTTTTCCGACTAAGATAATTCGAAAGTGACTCTTATCATAATGTACATTATTTACTAGTGACAAAGTATTTTCGATGAAATAGTTCAATTCTCATCATAAAAAATTTATATTTTTTCAATTAAAGATTCGATTTTGTCAACATTTCAGTTGCTCCGATGATGTTTGAGAAAAGGGTATCTTCAGTATTTGGGAGTGTGTTTGTTTCTAAAAATATAAATTTAGAAGTCTCTTTCAATATGAATGAATATGACTTGAAATCATTCGGTACAAATCATCAGACTCCAACAAATGATAATAATGATACTCTCAGACCACATCATTCAAATCATGTACTTTTCCATTATAGTTTATAACACTAAATAATAATTTCTCTTGGGAAATTTATATGCAAGTTAAAACAATTGGAAGTCACTTTCTATATGGATAAATATGACTCGAAATCACTCGGTACATAATCATCAAACACCAAAAGGAAACAATAATAATAATAATGAGACCTCAATCCACATCATTGAAATCATGAACTTTTCCATAAAACTTTATACCAGTAAATAACACATTTTCTTGTGAAATTGAGAGAAACATCATCGTGAAAAATTTATAAAACTGATTAAACAAAATTTCAATTGATCTTTCAGAATAAGATAACTCGAAAGTGACACTTATAATGTACATTAATAGTGATGATGTATTTTTTATATTAGAGTTAGATTTTTTCATTTAAAAGTTTGATTTTTCCCTTTTGAGTTGCAAGAAAAAATTTAGATGAGGTGTATGGATGAATATGACTTGAAATCATTCGGTGCATAATCATCAGACTCCAACAAATAATAATAATAATAATGAGGCTCTCAAACCACACCATGAAAATTATTAAAATTCCATTTTATTTTATACCAGTAAAAAAAAATTTCATGTGCAATCGATATATGCAAGTGGAACATTATTGTGAAAAATTCTTAGAACTGAATAAATAAAAAATTCATAATTATTATAAAATGAGTGAATTGTAAGAAGATCAATGAAATCCTTCATCGATACTCGTAACAGAAATATCCAAACATTTCAATTGCTATCCAAAATCAGGCAGTTCGAAAAATATTACTTGTTTTTTAAATACTCCAGTTCAGATTTTGGTGTATCCATGAAATAAGTAAGATAATTCTCAATGGATTCTCTCTCTATGGTAAAAGGTGATACCTTCTTCCAAAAACCCAATCATTATTCAATATTCTGACTTTCGATTTGTTCGGTTCCGTGTTCTAGACGGTTTCTGTGACTCCTTCCCGTTTCAAGGTCTACATTTGTGGAAATTATCAATAATTTGATGTAACTTATTAGGTATCTATTCGAATGTGAATTGAAAAAATTCAATCCATGGTCTATCTTTTGATTTCATTGTTATTTAAGGTTTGTCCCGTATGAAAATAAAAATATTTTTTTTAGATTTCGAAGAAATATCATGCATTTATTTGGGAAAATGAAGGAAACTTGATTTTTATCAATAATTTTTATCAAATGTCACCAACTCAGATAATCCTTTCGAATCATCTCATTTTAATGTTGATGAAATGGTGAAGTAACACATATCCTTAGAATTAGTTTAATTAGGTTGTTTGAAGTAAACTCTTACTCAAATTTTCATAGATTGATTTCTAATAAAAACAAGTTTCAGATTGCAATCATTTGTTTTTTTACATCACGTGAACCGAATGAATGAAATAATTCCAATTTCCAACACATCAAGATATTTCCTTTCCTATAAAGTTCTGATTCATCGAACTAACAATATTTTTTTCTACTCAATAAACATTTATATTCCTTTCACTGTGAATTGTTTAACAATACCAGGACCACTTTTAGATATGTTTGCGTTAAACATGTTTTTTTTTGTCTGTACTTTCAATTATGATGTGTGGTTCACAAAATTATTCAACTAATGATAGTTTGAATGATTTGAATATATGGTTTACCAAGAAAAGTCTCCTACTTGTTGAAATAACAGAAGATTATAGTCCTGAAAGGAATATTCAATAGCAAAACACACCTGATTTTATTTGACACACATATTTTTATTTTGTACTCAAAATATATCTACAACATATACTGTACTGCAACATTTTTTTTTTTTTTTTTCTGAAGATTATTTTTATATAATAATATTCAACAGTATTTTTTACATAAATATATGGTTTATATTATAGTGTAATTTTAATTCAATACACTAATCTATCCCCAAAATAAAGTCTGCTCTGGAAAAATACAATTATCATTACCGTGAAAGAAATAAGTCTTGAAATGTTTTTACTTAATTTAAAAAATACAGGTGAAAGTTCAAGCGAGTTACATTCACCTTTTCCACGAACACTATGGGAATAGCCAAGTCACCATTTTCGCAACTCAGCATTTCCATGGGAAGCGTGCAGAGTCGACATTTTTCCAAGAACTTCATATCATCATTTTACTTGTTAGACATGATCTTCTCTCATTATTGTAGTTAGTCTAGATTTGATTCTTGAATTGTTCACATCTAAATATTTTTGTAAATGTATTTGAATAAAAGTTTTTTTTTAAAGTTAATTCCGGCTCGAGTTATATAATTGGCGCAGTCGGTAGGATTGTTACGAGAATCCAACGCGGATACCTTTTCTATTTTAATAGTTAAGTAACAATCGTGAAAAGTTCCTACGGTTCGATTGAAGAAAACGTATGTTCCCTGGAGACGAAGCCGGAATACCAACAATTCATCAGAAACCAGGCCAGTACCAGATGCCGAAAAGGATCGTACTGTAAGTCATTTTTGATTTTCATGTCAGACTCCTCTAGTTTCTTCCATCCTTTAGTGAACGTGAAGTAACTCAGAGCTAGATATAAATTCATTGACGAATATTTTAAGCAATTTTTCACTGAACGAAAGTACAATTTCAAATCCAATTGGAATAAATAATATCGAAAAAATCATGCCAGCAGTTCCGAATTTCACAAAGGTCCATGCTGAGACCATTCCAGAGTTTGACGGCAATGTTAATGAACTTAATTTTTTCCTCGAAAGCGTGAACAGCATTGTTACGCACTTTTTAATAATGAAAATTCAGGAGATTATCAAAATGTAATAATATTCAGAACAATCATTAGCAAACTGAAAGGTCCAGCACGAGAAGTTGTGAATATAAGTTGTGTTAATAATATCGATGAAATTAAAAATGAACTTATTCGTAACTTCAGTGATCCGAGAAATGAAAACTGTCTGTCTTTGGATTTAAACAATTCGAGACAATTACCGAACGAAACTCCATACCAATTCCATGACAAAGTGAGGAAATTGCTAAATACAATTTCAAATTATCTTGCTATTCACGAACCTGATATAAATATTAGAAATTCAAACAGGGCATGTATAACCAACAGGCCCTTGAAGTATTTTAAGGGGCTAAGAAACCCCATAGGTGTAATGGTTAGAACTAAAGAACCTAAAACTATGCTAGAAGCAATCAATTTCATAAGGAAAGAAGACAATATAAAATATTTACAAGATTCTTTTTCTTCGAATCAATCCAATTCACATTCCAATGTACAAGTGAGGAAACAATCTCACCCAATACATCAAAATCAAAGCTTTCCTAGGCCATTTCAAACCAATCAACAAAGAACATTTCAAAATTTCAACCAGAATTTCAGGTATCAAAACCCTCGATTTTCCAATACCCCTCAGCAAAATTTCTCATCTCAATATAAACCTTCTTTCCCGACGGGACCAATCAATGTCCAGCCGAGGCCAAATTTCATTCAAAGATTCCTAAGTAACCAACAAGTTTTTGGCCCGAAAAAATGTTTGGAAACCCAATCCAAACTCAAATCCGAATCAATACAAATCTACCCCGATGAGTACTACCACTAGACAATTCAGTGCAAATCAACCCATAACCCAAAATCGAAAATGGGTTTCCGAAGAACTATACAATACCGAATATCTTGATGTTTCCAACCCTGACGAAGAATGTCCCTCAGAATCCCCATATGATTACTCAGAGCAGCCCTCTGATGAGAATGACGAATTCGTCGAATATCTATCTAATGAAAATCGCGAGGATTTTCAAATGGTTCCCCCTCAAAACACACAAACATGATTGAATTCCACAACTCATTTGACAGAAGACAATTACCGTACGTCAATATAAAAAATCCACCCTTAAAATTGCTTATCGACACGGGAGCTACTAAATCATTTTTAGATCCCGAAATTATTGAAAAATATTTTGCAAAATATAAAATTCGTGATCCTTTTGTCGTTTCAACCTCCTTCGCTTCTTCAAAGCATGAATTTTCAGTAACCATACCTACTTTTGAGGAATTTAACGAAGATAAAATTATGAAATTCTACGCATATAAATTTCACAATGTTTTTGATGGACTTATAGGAATCGATCTCATCCAATCACTGAACGTACAATTAGACTTTTCAAATTCAAGATTTATCACGCCCAATTCAGAATTGATTATCGAATATCTCAATGCAAACCCCAAATGCTTTTTGAAAAATTATTGCCTAGTAATACAGTAACGCAAATTAGAATACCAGTCACCACCAAATCGGGCGAAATAATAATCCCTCAACAAGTAATTCAAAACTGTGTTATACCAGAAACATTAACCACTTCCATTAATGGTTGGGCTACTGTAGAAATACGAAATAATTCAACTGATGATATTAAATTTACTCTAATTTACCCCATGAAATCAATTCCTGTTGAAAATAATTTTGAATTCTATCACATGGAAATCGAGAAAATTACTTCACCAATGAAATGATGGACATTGAAAATTCAATCAGAACAGATCACATGAATGACGAAGAAAGATACCACACATTGACATTATGTAGAAAATTTTCGGACATATTCCACGCTGACGAAAATTCTCTAACTTTTACAAATCAGATAAAACATAGAATTAAAACTCGAGATGAAATTCTGTTTACACAAAACGTATCGTTATCCATTCGTTCATAAAGCCGAAGTAAACTCCCAAATACAGAAAATGTTAGAACAAAATATCATCAGACCGAGCGATTCACCTTGGTCCTCCCCGATTTGGGTAGTACCCAAAAAAGCGGATGCCTCTGGCAAAAGAAAATGGAGAATAGTCGTGGATTATCGAAAGGTGAATGAAAAAACCATCGATGATCGATACCCTATTCCTAATATTAGTGATGTTCTTGACAAATTAGGTAAATGTAATTATTTCTCGACCCTCGATTTGGCCAGCGGGTTCCATCAGATCGAGATGCACCCGGATGACATTCCCAAAACCGCTTTCAATGTTGAAAATGGTCACTACGAGTACCTCAGAATGCCTTTCGGCCTTAAGAACGCTCCTGCTACCTTTCAGAGAGTGATGGATAACATCCTGAAAGGACTCCAAATGAAATATGTCTCGTGTACCTCGACGACATAATAATATATTCAACTTCGTTGCAAGAACACCTTGTCAATTTAAAAAGTTTTACTCGGCTTCAGCGAAGCAAATCTTAAAATACAGCTGGACAAGTCAGAATTCTTAAGAAGGAAACAGCCTACCTAGGTCATATAATTACGACAGAGGGAATCAAGCCAAACCCCGATAAAATCAGAGCAGTAAAAATTTCCCTATTCCAAAACTACGAAAGAGATAAAAGCTTCTAGGTCTTCTCGGCTATTACCGAAAATTTATCCCTGACTTTGCAAAAATTACCAAACCCATGACTCTATGCTTGAAGAAAGGCGCGAAAATTGATCTTAACCCAGAATATGTACAATGTTTTGAAACTTGTAAAGAACTTTTGACGAACGACCCGATCCTCCAATACCCAGACTTCACTCAACCTTTCAATTTGTCTACCGATGCCAGTCAATTTGCTATTGGCGCCGTGCTATCCCAGGGTCCAGTGGGTAGTGACAAACCTGTTGCATATGCCTCCAGGACCTTGAATGAGGCCGAACAGAACTATAGCACAATCGAAAGAGAACTCCTTGCGATTGTGTGGCCACGAAATACTTTCGTCCCTATTTGTATGGTCGCAAATTTTCATTTACAGCGATCACAAGCCCCTTCATTGGCTTTTCAGTATTAAAGATCCAAGTGCGAGACTGACTAGATGGCGTTTGAAACTTGACGAATACGATTATACCATTCTATACAAGAAGGGCACCCAAAACTCAAACGCAGATGCTTTATCGCGAATAAAAATTAACGAAATCAATACAAATGAAATTTTTGAATATATGCAAAATTTCAACAAAGCATTATCATTACAAAAACCACCTCCATCAGACAATCAAACCAACAAAGACCAAGAAATTGACACAGAATCGATAGATGTAAACATTGACGAAAATCCGGATATCAATGACGCTGATTTACGAATTGACGATAATAACCCTGAAAATAGAGACGAAGATGAAAACGAGACTGTACATACCAGTAACGAAAATCCGACTCTCGAAATTCCAATATCAGAAACTCCTATCAATTATTTCCAAAATCAGTTGTTTCTGAAAGTGGTTTTTCATTCCCCAGGGTTGCCAAAAATAAAACGCCTATTTGAAAACAAAACAAGAACTTCAATCCAAATATCCGAAGATAACTTCGAACACGATATTCTACAAACATTCAAAGAATTTACCACCACAAACAAAACATTTGCAATAAATTTGGATAAACAAGCTTTCATTCCAAAATTGTGTAAAATACTGAGTGACACATTCAAAAACTCTGCCTTCAAACTCATTATTTGTAATAATGTAGTTGAAGATGTCAAATCCACAGAACAAGTCGAAATGGTAAAATTGTGCCACGAAGGCAAAACTAATCATCGTGGTATCAATGAAACAGAAGCCCAAAAAAAGATATTATTGGCCCAACATTCGAAGTACGGTAACAAAATATATCAATAATTGCGAAATTTGCAATAGAATGAAATATGACAGAAATCCCCCTAAGCAAAAGTTCGAAATCACCCCAACTCCTAACAAACCCTTCGAAATTGTTCATGCGGACGTATTTACCGTAAAAGGACAAAAGTTTCTAACACTAGTTGACAAATTCTCTAAATACGCCCAAGCTTACCCTCTCATTGGTCTAACTGCCATTCACATCTCTAAAGCTTTCTTGAATTTTATGACTCATCACGGCTCTCCTAAAATGTTAGTTCTTGATCAGGGTACTGAGCTCAAAAATGAAATTATAGATGAATTCGCCTCATTACATAAAATCAAATTACATTATACTACAGCTTGGAATCCAAATTCTAATAGTACAGTCGAAAGATTCCATTCGACACTTATTGAACATCTTAGAGTTATTCAGGAAACTAGAAAAGATTTAAACATTTTAGATCAAATGCCATATGCAATTCTTGGATACAATCACTCAATACATTCGGCAACAAAACAATGTCCTATAGATATTATCAATGGTCATCTCGATTCCAATAGTCCTTTCGACATAGATGTCCAAAAACAATTTTACACTAATTACATAGACCACCATAAAGAATGCACGAGAGAACTTTACAAAAAATTACACGAGGAAATGAAACGACGGAAAGAAAAATCAATAGGAAAAATCAACAAAACTAGACAGGAACCACTGACCTACGAACCAGAAAAACAAATTTACCACAAGACTAGGGCGCGAAATAAAATAAGCCCTCGATTTAAAACTCACCTTGTACATAAAAATGAAGAAATAACAGTAAAAACTAGTAAACCCTCAAAGGAAACCCCACGAACGTATCATAAAAACAATCTCAGAAGACCCCTTCTTAATCAGGATAAAATCACTTACAGACTTCTTCTCGCCCTGGCGGCAGTCAACGAAGCTCAAGAAATTAAAGTCACCAGCCTCTCCTCAAATCCTGGCATCTTACCCTACAAATTGGGAAATGCAAAATTACGAAATTTCTTTCATACGTTTATTCATTTCTATGATCTAGAACCCATAGAAAAAGAATTTCGTAAAATTAGTGAACAATGGAACAATGTCAAATCTTAATTCAGAGTAGAAATAGCTTTTATATGGAAGAATTGAAAAATTTCAATAATGATATTTCTTTCCAGTTGACTCTTGCAGAACAAAAACTTAGTTTTTTGAACCCAAACAGAAGATCAAAAAGGGGTATATTCAATGGAATTGGTACAGTTTTCAAAACAATTTCTGGTAATTTAGATGCCGAAGACGGCAAAAGATATGATGACGTAATCAATACTTTAAAATCAAATCAAAACAATATTGCAACCACCCTCAACAGGCAGATTTCATTGACAACAAAAATCATTGATGATTACAATACCTCTCTCTCGCTAATTAAGCAAAATGAAGAAATGATAACATCCAAAATACTTTAAAATCAAATAAATGCAATTTTGAACATTCTATTAGGGATACTATCAAACTTAGAAAATGCTATAACCTTCGGAGAATCAATACTGTTCATAATAGCATATTAAAAATCGAAGATCTTCAATTCATCATTCAAATACTTCTAAACATCATTCACCTGAAGAACTATTATTTGGAAACGATAACTCTAGCATCCATGAATACTATGAAATTTTGGAAGTAGAATCATATCATTCTAACAGTCGAATAGTCTTTATCGTTCATTTCCAGTAATGTTCCCAGAAACCTATTCATACTACCACCTATACTCTGTACCAACCGAGAACAAAACCATCCTTATTCCTCCAAACCTTATCTGGCAATGGAAAGCAATTTTATCAGTACGAAGACACCCCATGCCAAAATACACACCAGTGTATTATTGTACCAATGGAAGGCCAATCGAACAATCGAGGCAAATCGATTGTACATACCAGCTACTCCATCTGAAGAACGAAGAGCCGAACACCTGCGAGCCCGTCCCAGTAACAATCGAACATGAAATCGTCGAACAGATCAATGCTGCCCATTACATCGTGATATTTCCTGAACCTACCAAAGTGAAATTCAACTGCCAAAGAGCGACCTTGCCACCCTCAGAGGTCCTCATTTCATCGAAGTACCCATTGGTTGCAGCTTCCAGACCCCAAGGAGTATTTATTCCAACAACGAAGAAACAATAACCGGACAACCCTTACTATTGCCAGCAGTAAAAACTTCCAAAAACATCAACACGAACTGGCCATCCACAACATACCTCTAGATCAAGTGCATCGACTCCAGAGGGACCAACAAGAAATCCACCGAATCACCCTGAAAACTTCCACGGGGACTCCAGCTTACCTTTGACGGCCCCAATATACATCCTATTAGTCGCATTATCAATTATCCTACTGGGTCACTTCCTGAAGACCAAATATTGGAGGGAGCCAAACAAGCCAACCCACCATGAAAACGTCGTCCACGAGGAATTCCCAAAACTTACATCCATTTCAAGGGCCACCGATGAAGACGAATGAACCGATCCACCCCATATATGGATCTTTCTGAGAAGGAGGAGTTACATTCACCTTTTCCACGAACACTATGGGAATAGCCAAGTCACCATTTTCGCAACTCAGCATTGCAGAGTCGACATTTTTCCAAGAACTTCATATCATCATTTTACTTGTTAGACATGATCTTCTCTCATTATTGTAGTTAGTCTAGATTTGATTCTTGAATTGTTCACATCTAAATATTTTTGTAAATGTATTTGAATAAAAGTTTTTTTTTAAAGTTAATTCCGGCTCGAGTTATATAATTAGCGGAAGGCAAAATAGATTGATTTTTGAGGCAAAAAACAAATAATTCAAGAAATGCGTATCACAAATTGTAAATTGAAGGTAGTTGACAAAAAAACAAAATTTATAACGAAATCATTAACCGATAGTAATTACATCAAATAACTTTATTATTAATTTTTATCTCAATATATTACCGCCTTTTTTCATTGTGTAATATGTCCATAGTTTTATTAGTGATAATGACTACTATTATTTTTTCCAAATATATAAATTACTCAATTATATTTCTTGATACATTTTACATAGTCAAGGGCCCACTGCTGATACTCGTCGGAGTACCCGAATAAATCGTGAATTACTGAACACCACAGAATATAATGATGAAGAAATCTGAGGAGATTCCTATCGTAGAGTATTCGATACCATGATCGTGATATAAATGGAGTATAGCAGGATTTTGTGTTTCAAGTACTTTTGATATACATTTTTTGGTAGGCTTTTGAAACACTAATCTCATATGTTAGAGGTCAGTATAACCTTTATATAAATTTAATATTATTATACAGTTTGCAGTATTACAGAATTGAAATTTAAATACTCCTGGGTAATGGTATTTCTCCTTTTGACTGTTTTCAATGTCTCAATCTTGATATGACATGTGTATATTGACATATATAGATTTTCATGTTTGGCTTTTAGTTTACACACACTTTTTCAATTTGACTATTTTTCTGGTAGACCAGAATTACCTCAAATATAGTAGAATTTTGTATTTCATGAACTGTTGATATGTATTATTATTATCATCTGGTGTGTGAAAATTCTATTTTGTGGACTGTTATAACACTGATATTTATATATTGACATGTATGGATTTTCCATATTCGGCTTCCAGAATACACACTTCATCAATAGTTTGGAATTTTCTTATTTTTTTTGTAGCCATGAATGACCAACCACGTTAGCCTTTTTCATTATGAAAACATGTCCTGTTCCCTTACAACTATGACATCACAAAACACAACTTTTATTTCACTATACCTTTTTTGAATAACCATTTTGGTATTCATAAAGTTTCCTCTAAGAATAATTAATTTAATGTATATGTTTTTGAATTTTCACATTGTTATTACAGAAATGAAAATACAATAGGTACTGGGGGGTAATTGTATTCCTTTTGTTTTACTGTTTTCAATGTCTCACTCTTAATATTTATATATTGACATGTATGGATTTTCCATATTTGGCTTTCAGTTTACACACTTTTTCAATAAGTTTGATTTTTCTAATTTGTTTCAATATACAACCGTTATTATTATTATTATTTCATGATTCATAAAGTTTTCTTTAGAAATGATTTATATAATCGATAATTTTGGGTAATGGTATTTCTCCTTTGAATTTCTAGATGTTCTGAATTTCAGTCTTTACATTTTTCTAATATTACGTTCTAATAAGTGGGATCATTTATATCGGTTTGATGAGTTTTCACGTGGTGCTGTAACACAATTCTCTGTATATTGATATGTATTTCATTTTCATAGGTTTTGGTGACTGATAACGTAAGATATGAATTCCTGAAAAACATTCCTACATAAATAACATGGTCGATAGTACTATCCATCAATAGTACATTTTTTACTGTCAAACATTACATTCTAATTGGAAGCAACTATTTTAAAATACAACTTCAGGTGTTTTTTTATATCTTTTTCAATTCTTTCGTAGTTTATCTCTCGCTTTCTCTATTTGACACTTTCACGAGCATTAGGAAATGAAAAAAAAATGTAATATTAATAACGACTCTAATACTCACAGGGAATTCAAACTTATCAATTACGGATACATCAATAACGGATGAATCAATCACTATTTTTCATTGTCAATACTATATTTTTATATTTGTGTATCCATTCAGTACGGTGTATAATATAATTTGATATGATTTATTGATTCAGAATGAGTCCTATAGGTATATCTAAAGATCATCTGCAATAATCAATTTCCAGTCCTTATTCTACAAAATGTTCTCACACTGAATCATAACGACTTTGAATGGAATTTTGAAACTCTTAATGTGAATATTTTCTAGTACATATGACTTTGAGTTTTCTACAAACCCCTCACTTATTTTATACTAACAGTTCATCATTGATTTTACTATTTCATCCAAATATATTTTTGCTAGATATTTTAGTATTTATTTTCTATGAATCCGTCACCTATTTTATATTAACAGTTCATTATTGATTTTACTATGTCACTGAAATATATTTTTGCTACAGATCTTGGTATTTGGACATTTTCAATCGGATATATTTTTAACAAACTTTTGACATTTTCTATGAACTCCGTCACTTATTGTATACTAACAGTTCATTATTGATTCTACTATTTCACCAAAATATATTTCTGCTACAGATTTTGGTATTTATTTTATATGAATCCATCACTTATTTTTTACTAACAGTTCATTATTGATTTTACTATGTCACCGAAACAAGTCATTGACAACACTTTTACCATTTTATATTTTTCATAAGAGTTTTCACAAAGAATCGTAACTTCAATCAACCTGGTACTGCTAGTAATTTCGTACAAACTGACACTAATTTTAAAAGAATACTCAAACATTCAGAAGACCATTAGTTGAAACCTAGTTGAGGGAAATTGTCAACTAATCATAATGCTCTAGATTTTTTCAACTTCCCCTCAATTAGGTAGATTTTAATAGAAATAATACCTATTGGTCCTGTCATCACAACAAAACTTTTGATATATAATTTTTATGAAGTGAAAATATCATATGTCTGAAAATCCGGAAAAGAATAATATTTATTGAATATGATAATTGAAGATGTCTGTATAATTATTTCCTATAAGGTTTATATTCCTCCACCAACATCATTTTTATTCATTCCACGTGTTTATTTTAGATGTACTTCAATATTATTTTATTGAACTATATTTTTTTGGTTCGAAACACTTTACTCCATACTAGGTGAAATGACTAATTTGACAGAATGTTTTAAATGAATAATTTCACAGAATGTTTTTACACTGAATCATAACTCCTTCAAATGAAATTCTGAAACTCTTGATGTTTTTTCGGAACATGTATTAGGATTTTCCGTAAACCTTATCACTCATTTCGTTTCAATGGTTCATAATTAATTCCACTACCTATTTCGCCGAAAATATATTTTCACTCTAGGATTTGAAGGTATTTTGTTCATTCACTAGATGTATATTCGCACCACACACTTTCTCACTTGTAATTTCACAAAAAGTTGGTGATTTTGAACAGTATGGTACTGCTACTGATTTTACACCACCTAAATGATTTCTTGGAATACCTGAACACTCTGAGAACCATTTGAAATAATTTCTTGAAATAGCTGAACACTCTGAGAACCATTTGAAATTATTATTACATGTACGTAGTATTCCAGATTAGCCACCATGTATTGAATTGATTCATCATTCACGATAGAATCGAATTATCTCCTTTAATGTGTGAAATGATTCAAAAATACCTTGTTGTTGAAGATTTTGAAATAAAAACTTTTGTTTTCGTTTCAAAATATATATTTTGAAGTAAAATTTCTCAACTCATTATTTCTGGGTTCTGTGTTACTATATCTTCCTACCCGAAATACCTATAGCAAATTACTCGTGTAGGGGTTTGTAAGCCAATTGCAGTAACCCTATACTTCGTGTTATCAGGTCATCTAGGAATATTCCGTTTTCATTGTTATTATAACTCAAAACAAGGCAAAAAATTAATCTGTTATGTCATCCAACTTATACTTGAATACTTACGTCATTCTAAATCAAAGCCAATTGTAGTAACCCTATACTTTTTGTTATCTTGAAATATTTGTGTTTTATCATTATTATATCCATTTTTATGTGATCCAGCTCATACTTAATTTTTGAAATGATTCAAAACGTTCAATGTGGCCCTACATACTTTTAATTTATCGTAATTTTATTTTAAGCACAATGATAGAAATTTACACTTAAACACTTGAATCCACAAAACACAATGGCATGGATATACTTTTTTTAGTAATTGATCCTATACATACAATAACGTTTACTCATACTTGAATACTATGTCTCGGATATTTTATTTCGAATGCCCAATTTCAATGTGTGATTTGATGATTCTAATGTAATTAATTTAAAATTCAACAAATCTTTTCTATATCTACATTTCTATATAAAACATAAAATAAATGATAAATTCCACTAATCCTCCAGTATTGGCGATTGACCAACAATTGAACATCTGACTATTGTGTAATGGGGGTATTCCTCAATGATACCCATAATGTCGGAACATTCATTTTTATTTCAATTGTTATAATCTATACAAGGAACGGAACATAGTTGACTTTCCAATTATGCATTTCAAAGACAACCTCGATTGCATATTATTTATCCATAACATACAATGTATTGGATATATTCCGTGAAAATTATCTCTTTCAGAAGTTGACAATAAACCGGGCCAACAATGAGATATTTAATCATTAGGGAATGTTCGAAAATCCACATTATTGCTAATTCTCAGTAATATATATGTGTCTCCTTTTGTCATAAATATTTAACTGATCTTACTAGCGTAATGGTAATGCACTAGCTTCCCAAAGCGAAGATCCCAGGAAAAACACTTACCTCGGTTTTTAGCATTTTCACTGTGTACTACCTAATCGTTTCTAACAGAAGCACGAAATTTGATGAAAGAAGAATGGATATTATTTCCGAGTTTATATACCAACAACAATCTCTTTTGAAAAACCATAAAATGTATCATTCATTGCACGTTGTAAATGATGAAATAAGTGAATACGATTGAAAGGTTAATTACTTGTTTATTTCAATCAATTCAGTCAAGTTCACAATTATCAGAAGGAAGTTTCCATATAAATGAAACTAACTACAAAAAATTATTGGATTGATATGAATATAATAATTTACCCATCCATATCAATGAAAACGAAACTCCATTATATATCGTCATTATGCTGTATTCCTGTTTCACGAAATATTGTTCTTTATTAACAGCAAAGGTCATGCTTTTAATCGAATAATTATGTAATAATAACTACAAGAATTTTTATATAGTAGGAATTCTATTTGAATAACGGTATTGTTATTGATATAAGATGTATTCGAACATAATCAACAATTCTCAATCTTTCTTGGGTTATATTAAAATATTGAATGGTGGCTGCCTGACAGTAAGCGGGGCAAACAATGATATTCCTTTCACTTCAGAATGGGCTAGGGACTCTCACATCGGGTGAAAGAGGTACTCTTATTTCGGGGATATCAAAAGTCACATGGTGTCTCTCTCATCTCGCAAACAGGTTCACTCACGTGGTGTGCTGTGTGACATGGGTGTGGCTGTTGAAATACTAGACCAGGCTTGGGTGTATCATTCTGATAATGTACGGAAATGACACGTTTAAAGTGGGGGGGAGTTCTACTGCTGTAAATATACTAGCCAGACGCTGTGAACTTTTTTATGTTCCTAGTATCATCAAAGAAATATCCACTGGTATTGAGAATTCATACAGACATTATTCTATTACCCTTTATATAATACTCCATCATTTAATTTCTGAATATCACACATTACAATGTTTCCTTACACACTAATGAGATCGAACTATGGCCTATATAATGATTATTTTCATTAGAAACCATTTGTTTCTTGAAGCCCATCCAGTGACTAAGGAGAATGTGATTTCATTATATCCAGTGGTCTGAGTCAATAATGGTTTCAAGAAAAAAAAACAAGCTCGTAACCGGAGCATCTGGATTCACTTCTTTACAACCGGATCATCACTGTAGAACTTGGTTGGCTTCTGCTTGAGAAATTCAATCAGACCTGTTCTTTTAAGCAATACATTGTGTTTCAATTTGAGATGAGTCTCCAGTTCTTGTTTGTAATAGACCCTTTTACCACAGATATAACAAACCAGCGTTTTTTCCTTTCCACATTCCACTCTTTGGTGTCTTTTCAAATTATTGACCATCGTGTAAGACTTGCTACAATTGTTACAGGTATATCGCTCACGACGCTCACAACCTGAAAGGAAAAAGTATACAGAGGTGATCATTACAATTTCAATCGAATTATGTACGTTACCATGCAACAGCGTTAATCACTCAGTGTGAGGGGTAATAGAGTTGGTTCTAGTACTGTTCACATGCTCGAATGTATATGTTCAAAAAAGGCACATTTTCTAATTTTTGGATTGTATGTATCCATTTCTGTATATGATGAAGTATTTTTCAATTCAATATTTTTTTCTGCTAGGCAAAACTTAAAATACAAGTTGCTGACTAATTTAAAAAATTTCCATTCGTGAAAAATAATTTGGTGTAGGCAGTAATTTATCGCAGTAATTCCTTCTCCTCCTATAAATATTTATTATTCACTGATCCATTTAATTTTGATTTCAGATTGTGTAAGGCTATAATTCCAAGAAATGTATCAAGAAGGATAACTTAGTTATTAAACGAACATATAATAATATATATATATATATATATATATATATATATATATATATATATATATATATATATATATATAAAGGGGAAAAAAAGAAATTCTTGTAGTTTTCCTACTTTGGAATTTTTTCCTATATATATATTTATCAAAAAATATTACATATGAGAGATTATCATTAAGTGAATTGATAATACATACAACTTAGGTGAGAATGGGTGACACGATGTTCAGTAAAAAATATTTTTTGTCTTTTGACATTATCTCTTCAACCATGTGGTTGGAATCAAAACTGACAGGTGAGAAATTAAATTCACATTATGCAGCTGAATGTGACATTGACATTGACACATGTCAAGTAATATTTATGTCACCCAGGGTGCCAACTGCGACAGTGGTACCAACAAGTGTGGTTTACTTTTTCCTGTGATTAGGATTTAATGAATGATAGAACTTGAAAATTATGATATTTATATTGTTGTGAGGAAAATAAAGTTTAATAATGGATAAAATGTTCAGTTTATAATGTAATTGTACCAGAGTTTGATCTAGTTTGGTTTATGTCTAGTGACAGTGAATAAGCATAAATCTCACTCAAGTGATTGATATCAGTTTTTTTGTTGATACAGTTGTTATCTTGGAGATACCAACTGTATCAACATTTTAATATGTGTTATTTATAATTTTTAACATATAATTGTGGTAGTTGTACATCAGTTCATTTCTTGTTTTACATTTCTCATTACTTATTACCATAATGTCATAAGACAAAAAATATTTTTTGCTGAATAAAATAGAGGTTAATTGACTATAATTAATGTTTTCTGAAAATGACTTGAAGGTTCTGGACAGTCTATATGTGATATCTTCAATGAGAGGTGAAGAGATATAAAAAGAATATGTAAAAGAGGGCCCACAATTTGCATTTCGACTGATGGAATTGATGGTGCATTTATGATATGAGAATTGGTTATGTCGTCCATGGATGAGGTATTATATAAAATCTTCATTGGGAAAGAAGCAGGATATGCATCCTGTATGAATAGGTTGTAAATAATGTTGAGATTCTTATTGTGAAAGGAACTGTCAGATATCCGGATTACTCTTGGATTAGATTGGCCTTCAGGCTCTGTTTGTGATACAACCAATGATCAATATAATGGCCAGAGCTCATTGGTTTTCCGTACCAATAGATGAGTATGGTATTGTCTGGTGATCTGATGAATGACGTATCTAGAGAAGGCTCTCTTTCTATTGTGAATTGTATGTGTGGGTCGTAACTATTGAAAATGAACAATGTTCCATCAACGGAATCTCTGGGTATTGCTATAATAATATCATCAAATTTTTTTTAAGGAAGGGTGGTTTGTTGTATGGGAGAACATATGGACCTTGTCTAACGAATCATCCATAACATATGCTGCCAGTATGGAGCATATTTTTGCACCCATTGCATCCATTGGAGTAAAAGCGTGCCTTTTCTGGATACGTTATTCATCAGATCACCATACTCCTCGATTGGTAAAGAAAACCAATGAGCTCTGGCCATTATATCAATAATTGGTCGTATCACAAACAGAACATGAAGGCCAATCTAATCCAACAGATGAAAACAAGAGTAATGCGGATATCTGACAGTTCCTTCTACAATAAGAATCTCAACATTATTTACAACCTATTCCTTTTCCTTGATAATATTTTATATAATACTTCAACCATGGAAGACATAACTAATTCTCATATCATTGAGCACCATCAATTCCACCAGTCAATATGCAAATCACAGACCCCTCTCTTACATATTCTTTTTGTACCTCTTTTCCTGTCATTAAATATTCAAATTATTTGTGTGAGATTCACTCTTATTTAATTTTTGTAGACAATCCTTATGTGAGGAAAAATCAGCAGATGACCCCCATGAATGCAAATAACATAGTTTGATTAATTTAATCCACATCATCACATATTCACACATCTAAATTCTTAATTAATTATGATACTCAATTAACTTTTATTTAAATCCATATATGGAAATATTCCATGCCATTGCAAAGTTCACTTGGTAACACTACTTATTCCCAGTGGTTTATGTTATCTGTTGTGTCAGTCTATTTGAGAATTCATTCAGTCACATGTCTAGTTGACAGCCCTCTCAAAGAAAAACATGATCCAATCTCTTTGGATCTTCTTTCACATTAATTGTCAAGTGTAGCCTAATAGGTTCTTACTTTTCCAACGAGAATGAGTGGGCACACGCCTATTCACGATTGGTTTGAATTTTGGAAGACGTCAATTTGGTTAATTGACGTCTTGGCAGTTTTTCTCCAAAAAAGTGACCGAGATGTGGTTCGGATTTAAAATGAATGCATTAAACTTGGCCTGTAGAAGTAGGTAGCCCATTACTCAATTGAGTGCCTGGGACGCTTATAACGGGTGGCGTCATCTATAGCATAATCAGTGGCTTCCCTTATGAGAGGGTACTCATGCGACTCCGCATAATCGAATACCTTCCGGTTGCGTTCTTTAATATGCTCCTTGATGGGGAGCAGATTGAGGTCTTCGAGTATCCGAACGTTCCGTACGTACCACGGAGCGTTCGTTATCATACGCAGAACTTTCATTTGCCCCCGTTCCAGGATGCGAATGTTAGTTCTGCATGATTGGCCCCAAGCTGCTGAGGCATACATAATGGTAGGTTTGAACACCATTTTGTAAATCATAACTTTGTTTTTGAGCGAAAGCTTGCTATTTCTATTGCTTAAAGGATACAATTGGGTAATTTTCTTCTTGACTTTGGAATGGACTATTTCAATGTGTGGCCTCCAGGTGAGCCGACGATCTATAGTTACACCAAGATACTTGACTTGCGTCGACCATTGTATCTCCCTTCCTGAGACAATCACAGTACCCTACGGGTCACGCTTCTCACGCCCCAAAGAAATCGCCTGCGTTTTGTCAGGATTTACCTTTACTTTCCACCTCAAGTACCACTCCTGAAGGTCATTCATTGCATTCTGCAAATAAACAACCCCCATTCGATAGTCCATTGATGTCGCCAGTAAAGCTGTATCATCAGCATACAAGGAGCATACATTTTCGCTCCTTGGTACGTCACTGGTGAAAAGGCTGTATAGTATAGGTGACAGTATAGCCTCCTGAGGGACACCGGCTCCAATCTCCCTCGTTTCCGAAAGAGATTGTTCCACCTTTATTTAAAATGTCCTCCCAAAGAGAAAAGACTTTATCCACTTTATTAGGCCCAGAGGTAGTTGGAAATCGATCAGTTTTTGTAATAAGCCTTTGTGCCAGACTATATCGAAAGCCTTGCTTATGTTTAATGAAAGAAGGAGAGCACATCAACCGTTATTCAAGGCGGAAATAGAATTTTCGACTAGTCTCAGGGCCTGAAGTTCCGTAGAATGCTGTTTGCGGAATCCAAACTGCTCATCTGGTAGGACATTTCTGTCTTCAACTTCTTCCTCAAGCCTCTGCAGTACAATTTTTTCAGCCAGTTTGGCTGAACTACAGAGCAGACTTATCGGCCGATGATTTTGCGGGAAAGTCGGATTCTGTCCTTATTTCGGAATCATCACCACAATGGCATGCCTCCACCTTTGCGGGAATCTCCTAAGACGAATTGAATTATTCATTATATTCAAAAGTGATTCCACCTGGTTGTCCGGTAATTTTCTAATGATGGAATTAGAAATTCCATCACAACCAGGCGCTTTTTTGGAATTTAATCCCTTTATATACGCCTTGAGTTCTTCTAACGAAGCTGGACGAATGACATCGCGGTCAGGTTCTCTTAAAGTTCGTCGAACTCGACTTTCCAACAAAATATCATGATCCAGATCATCGTCTGGACCTTCATTCAGCCGAAATTGTCGTTCCATCGTGTCTGCAAAAGCTTGAGCTTTGGACTCAGAGTCATAGCACCTTCCGCGCTCACCATGGATCGGAGGGAGGTCGGTCTTTTAAGTTTTAAAATTCCTGAATAGTTTCCAAAGCTGATTGTTATTTTCAAATTTCTTTAAAGTTCGGCTGAATCGTTCGTTCCTAAATTCAACAACAGATTTTCTAACTTCCCTGTTCAGTTGATTTGCCCGGTCTCTGTTTCCAGGAAACAGACTTCTTTGGAATGCCCTTCGGGCTCTATTTCTTTCTCTTATGAGATTTTTAAGTCTCATAGGGAATTCATCATAATAATCTGAAGCCTGCTCCCTGAAGGAGGAGTCCTCTAGTGCATCTTTTATGGCGAGTTCGTAACGTGCTAAGGCCTCATCCAACTCAAGAGGAGAATCAATTCACTCAGGAGCGCAATACGCCGTCTCTAGTAACGAAATGAATTTCTTCCAGTCTACTTTTTTACGTAGACGATCTGCATGGGGAGGAGGATCACCTCCCAGCGATATCATCACTGGGTTATGATCCGAGCTCAACTCGGCGAGAGCGCGAATGTCCCATTCCCAGGTGACATTCCTGATCAACGCAATATCAAGTACATCAGGCCTGGGGCCACCAGAGAACATCGGCTCATCAGGTGCCAGCACCTGGTATTCAAACCTATCACTGCGTTGCCACAAAGCTCGACCATTTGTGTTTGATACACGACTCCATTGCACGTGCTTGGCGTTCAGATCTCCCGCAACCATAACAGGTTGATCCGTCCCCATCAAGAGCACATCAAGTGCCTCAGGTTGTATTCGATTATTTGGTGGGTTGTATACACTGATCAATCTTAGAGGACCCCGCCTCGTTTGTAATACAATACCAACAGCTTCCATACCACGGGTATTATCATTAGAAATGCCAAACCGAGCGTGAGAGAGGGTGCGTTTGACCAATATGGCAACGCCACCGCCCCGACGCCCAATTCGATCATTTCTATATAGTTTATAATTTGGAATTCTAACGGACTGTCCATTGAGATGGGTTTCCTGTAGAAATGCGATATCAATATTGTTATCTCTGAGAAATTTTGAAACTCCAATCTGTTTTGGAGAAATCCGTCACAGTTCCAACCAACTGATTTGATAAAATTCGGAGACTGTGGCTCTCCCATTAGTTTTTAAAACCAATCGAGAACTTTTGAGCAGTCTCAGCGAATTTTGAAAATAACCCTCTCATTTGGTCAAGAGCATTCAATATATCATGAGAGTTTGAGGGATTGATTCCAACTGATTGCGAAGTGTTACCTCCCGCAGCTGTGGCATACGAGATCCCCGCCTGTGATTTTCCCGAATTAGCCTGGAATGATCTTGAATTTTGATTTCTTGCAGTGGGGGTCACCCTCCTTGTCACTCGGGAACACATAGGACATCCCCGGTAATTCGCAGTGTGATCTCCACTGCAATTAGCACATGTTCCTTTCTCTTCTCTGGGCTTAGTGCAATCTCGAAAAATATGGTTTCCTCCGCATTTAACACACGCGGGATCGCGCAGCAATTAATTTGACAGTGTCCGAATCGCAGCGCAGCGATGACACTGACCAACTGAAGCTCTTGGTCTCTGAGGCTCTGCAGAAACGAAAACATTCAAAATATTGTTGAGTTGGAATATATGTTTTTGTGTTTTGTTCACCAAAACTAGAATGAATGGCAGGGGAGTTTTTTCTTTATTCATCTTGTGCATTCGAACCACAGATTTAAAAATTCAGGAACACCCCTGGAAACTACTCTTAATTTTTTATCATCTGGTAAACTATATGTATGAAATGGAAAATTTCCATCCTAAAATATTCTTGAAATTTTGCGATAATCGTCAGGAGTGTCCGGAAAAATTTTTATACCATCGAAAATATTTTTGCAGGTTTTGATAATTTGATTTGATTTGAAACCAATAGTGAATTAACCTGCACCCACTTACTTACTTACTTATTGGTGGCACTCGTTGTTTTCTTGCCTCTTGCATATGTCTCTGGTCCTCATTATTGTCCATTTGTTCATCATTATCATTAATGATTTTGGATTCTCTGGGTTTTTGATTTGGAATTTGGATTTCTCCATGACTAGGACCTGGCATGCACTGTAAACTTGGATCTGCTCCTGGACTGTAATTCTCATCCATCCTCATGTCAGTGTCATCAACATTGGCGATGGATTAAAATTTATTTGACACATCAACATCATATGTTCTACAACTCTCTACATCTTGAACTCCAACTGATCTACATGAGCGTTTACGCTGAACAGTTATTGAACTTTGCAATGGATTACCTTTGGTTGGCGGGAGACTCGGAAATTGCTCCTTTTCAACTCTTTTTCCGGAAGGCTCATTAATTGTGTTTTGTTGAACTTTTTTCTCGACTTTTGCGATGACGAAATTATTCAGAGCTGGGATTCTTGCGATGTCATCTCCAAGAGATAGGAAAATAGTGTTCAGAACCTCTAGGAGATCTGCTCTCGGCAGAGAACAGATTCCTGAGAGAACACTCTCTCTTCCGCTGATCCAGCTCTCTTCCCTGGCGTATCTAACGCATAGGTGTTCGATTTGGAAGAAATGTTCAATATGGATATTCTTGTTGGGGTGAAATTTCTCCTAGTACAGTACAAGACTTTCCTAGTTGAATATTTCTTGATGAATTCGCTTATTTGAATCAGCACTTCGTGACAGTATGTGATTATGATCCAATCACACAATTAAATCTCAACATAATAATACATTGTTTCCGAATGTAATGTGGATTGTGGTGGATTCCTGTGAGTTTTATACCAAGTTTTGTCCATATAATATTGTTATTAATTTCAACATCATCGCCGCATAACCTCAGTTACACTGTTAGTTATAACTGTCCTGTTTTTCTTTATTATATATCATATGTGTCTTCTTACTTTGTAGCATCCCTTATGATGATAATAAATAATATCGAAAGCTTGGAATCCATGTAAAAAAGTACACTCATTGGCCTGCTGCATAACCAAATACCAATTCTCATCTAGTCAGTAAATAAAACTACAAATTCTATATATAGAATATAGAATTCAAATTATAGATAGTGATACCTATAATATGTGTGTTGAAGCTTTGACCTGTATATATATATATATATATATATATATATGGAAGGGTAGTCTTTGCTGACTAGTTAGGATATAAACAACTCAATAGTGGGGAATGCAGCAATGTCAGGAAAAAAAACTCTTCTAAGTTTGTCCAAGTTTTCGGAATAAATTTTATTCCATCATCAGGGAACTACAATTTGAAATATTACACATATGAGAGATTATCATTCAGTGAATTAATAATACTTACAACTTAGGTGAGATTGGATGACACGTAGTACCAAATTGTCAAAAGACAATTTTTTACTGAACATCGTGTCATCCAATCTCACCTAAATTGTAAGTATTATCAATTTACTGAATGATAATCTCTCATATGTGTAGAATTGCAAATTGTTGTTCCCTGATGATGGAATAAAATTAATTCCGAAAGCTTGGACAAACTTACAGGAGTTTTTATTTTTGACATTGCTGCATTACCCACTATTAACTAGTTTATATATATATATAAATAAATATTATATATATATATATATATATATACATATAACAGCTTCCATACCACGGGTATTATCATTAGAAATGCCAAACCGAGCGTGAGAGAGGGTGCGTTTGACCAATATGGCAACGCCACCGCCCCGACGCCCAATTCGATCATTTCTATATAGTTTATAATTTGGAATTCTAACGGACTGTCCATTGAGATGGGTTTCCTGTAGAAATGCGATATCAATATTGTTATCTCTGAGAAATTCTTGAAACTCCAATCTGTTTTGGAGAAATCCGTCACAGTTCCAACCAACTGATTTGATAAAATTCGGAGACTGTGGCTCTCCCATTAGTTTTTAAAACCAATCGAGAACTTTTGAGCAGTCTCAGCGAATTTTGAAAATAACCCTCTCATTTGGTCAAGAGCATTCAATATATCATGAGGGTTTGAGGGATTGATTCCAACTGATTGCGAAGTGTTACCTCCCGCAGCTGTGGCATACGAGATCCCCGCCTGTGATTTTCCCGAATTAGCCTGGAATGATCTTGAATTTTGATCTCTTGCAGTGGGGGTCACCCTCCTTGTCACTCGGGAACACATAGGACATCTCCGGTAATTCGCAGTGTGATCTCCACTGCAATTAGCACATGTTCCTTTCTCTTCTCTGGGCTTAGTGCAATCTCGAAAAATATGGTTTCCTCCGCATTTAACACACGCGGGATCGCGCAGCAATTAATTTGGCAGTGTCCGAATCGCAGCGCAGCGATGACACTGACCAACTGAAGCTCTTGGTCTCTGAGGCTCTGCAGAAACGAAAACATTCAAAATATTGTTGAGTTGGAATATATGTTTTTGTGTTTTGTTCACCAAAACTAGAATGAATGGCAGGGGAGTTTTTTCTTTATTCATCTTGTGCATTCGAACCACAGATTCCGGAGAGAAACCCTTCGCAATCAGGTCGTCTTTAATGTCCTGACAATTTAAAAATTCAGGAACACCCCTGGAAACTACTCTTAATTTTTTATCATCTGGTAAACTATATGTATGAAATGGAATATTTCCATCCTAAAATATTCTTGAAATTTTGCGATAATCGTCAGGAGTGTCCGGAAAAATTTTTATACCATCGAAAATATTTTTGCAGGTTTTGATAATTTGATTTGATTTGAAACCAATAGTGAATTAACCTGCACCCACTTACTTACTTACTTATTGATGGCACTCGTTGTTTTCTTGCCTCTTGCATATGTCTCTGGTCCTCATTATTGTCCATTTGTTCATCATTATCATTAATGATTTTGGATTCTCTGGGTTTTTGATTTGGAATTTGGATTTCTCCATGACTAGGACCTGGCATGCACTGTAAACTTGGATCTGCTCCTGGACTGTAATTCTCATCCATCCTCATGTCAGTGTCATCAACATTGGCGATGGATTAAAATTTATTTGACACATCAACATCATATGTTCTACAACTCTCTACATCTTGAACTCCAACTGATCTACATGAGCGTTTACGCTGAACAGTTATTGAACTTTGCAATGGATTACCTTTGGTTGGCGGGAGACTCGGAAATTGCTCCTTTTCAACTCTTTTTCCGGAAGGCTCATTAATTGTGTTTTGTTGAACTTTTTTCTCGACTTTTGCGATGACGAAATTATTCAGAGCTGGGATTCTTGCGATGTCATCTCCAAGAGATAGGAAAATAGTGTTCAGAACCTCTAGGAGATCTGCTCTCGGCAGAGAACAGATTCCTGAGAGGAACACTCTCTCTTGCCGCTGGTCCAGCTTCTTCCTGGCGTATCTAACGCATAGGTGTTCGATTTGGAAGAAATGTTCAATATGGATATTCTTGTTGGGGTGAAATTTCTCCTAGTACAGTACAAGACTTTCCTAGTTGAATATTTCTTGATGAATTCGCTTATTTGAATCAGCACTTCGTGACAGTATGTGATTATGATCCAATCACACAATTGAATCTCAACATAATAATACATTGTTTCCGAATGTAATGTGGATTGTGGTGGATTCCTGTGAGTTTTATACCAAGTTTTGTCCATATAATATTGTTATTAATTTCAACATCATCGCCGCATAACCTCAGTTACACTGTTAGTTATAACTGTCCTGTTTTTCTTTATTATATATTCATATGTGTCTTCTTACTTTGTAGCATCCCTTATGATGATAATAAATAATATCGAAAGCTTGGAATCCATGTAAAAAAGTACACTCATTGGCCTGCTGCATAACCAAATACCAATTCTCATCTAGTCAGTAAATAAAACTACAAATTCTATATATAGAATATAGAATTCAAATTATAGATAGTGATACCTATAATATGTGTGTTGAAGCTTTGACCTGTATATATATATATATATATATATATATATATATATATATATATATATATATATATATATATATATATGGAAGGGTAGTCTTTGCTGACTAGTTAGGATATAAACAACTCAATAGTGGGGAATGCAGCAACATCATCAGGGAACACAATTTGAATATTAATATGAGATTATCATTCAGTGAATTAATAATACTTACAACTTAGGTGAGATTGGATGACACGTAGTACCAAATTGTCAAAAGACAATTTTTTACTGAACATCGTGTCATCCAATCTCACCTAAATTGTAAGTATTATCAATTTACTGAATGATAATCTCTCATATGTGTAGAATTGCAAATTGTTGTTCCCTGATGATGGAATAAAATTGATTCCGAAAGCTTGGACAAACTTACAGGAGTTTTTATTTTTGACATTGCTGCATTACCCACTATTAACTAGTTTATATATATATATATAAATAAATATATATGTATATATATATATATATATATATATATATATATACATATAACAGCTTCCATACCACGGGTATTATCATTAGAAATGCCAAACCGAGCGTGAGAGAGGGTGCGTTTGACCAATATGGCAACGCCACCGCCCCGATGACCAATTCGATCATTTCTATATAGTTTATAATTTGGAATTCTGACGGACTGTCCATTGAGATGGGTTTCCTGTAGAAATGCGATATCAATATTGTTATCTCTGAGAAATTCTTGAAACTCCAATCTGTTTTGGAGAAATCCGTCACAGTTCCAACCAACTGATTTGATAAAATTCGGAGACTGTGGCTCTCCCATTAGTTTTTAAAACCAATCGAGAACTTTTGAGCAGTCTCAGCGAATTTTGAAAATAACCCTCTCATTTGGTCAAGAGCATTCAATATATCATGAGGGTTTGAGGGATTGATTCCAACTGATTGCGAAGTGTTACCTCCCGCAGCTGTGGCATACGAGATCCCCGCCTGTGATTTTCCCGAATTAGCCTGGAATGATCTTGAATTTTGATTTCTTGCAGTGGGGGTCACCCTCCTTGTCACTCGGGAACACATAGGACATCCCCGGTAATTCGCAGTGTGATCTCCACTGCAATTAGCACATGTTCCTTTCTCTTCTCTGGGCTTAGTGCAATCTCGAAAAATATGGTTTCCTCCGCATTTAACACACGCGGGATCGCGCAGCAATTAATTTGGCAGTGTCCGAAT
>JAFIRS010001778.1:0-122500 GCA_018342105.1 Gonioctena quinquepunctata | reverse complement strand
AAGCGGTATGGAGGGTACTATCATCGGCAAAGCTGTGTACTGGACATGAAGTTGCTTTCAACAGGTCGTTGATGTGAAGTAGAAATAGTGTTGGTGCGAGAATAGATCCTTGCGGAACACCAGCATTTATGAGTAGAGTGTCAGATGAAACTCCATCGACCACTACATGGAGAGACCTGTTTAAGAGGAAACTAGCAAGCAGAGAACACAGCTGAGGGGGCAAGCCATAAGACGGAAGCTTGGCGAGGAGTCCCTGGTGCCAAACTCGATCGAACGCCTTGGAGATATCTAATGCCACAGCTAAAGTTTCTCCATACTTTTCAATAGATAGCTGCCATATATGTGAGACGTAAGCGAGCAGGTCACCAGTTGATCTCTGATGGCGGAAGCCATATTGCCTATCGTTGACAATTCCTGAGTCTTCCAGATATTTCATGAGCTCGATGTTGATGGCTTTTTCCATGACCTTTGAAATAATAGATAGCAGTGCGATAGGTCTGTAGTTGCTAGGTAGGGCCTTTTTGCCTTCTTTAGGGACTGGCTGTACTCTTACAATTTTCCAATTGGACGGGAATACCCCCAAATTGTAAGAGTGGTTGAACAACTTGCAAAGATCAGGTGTTAGTTCGGGGGCACATTTCTTGAGAACAATCGGCGGGATTCCGTCAGATCCACAGGCTTTGTTGGTGTTGAGACCCAGCAAAATCATTCTGATAGTACGTTGGCGAAAGGTGATTTCATGCATGTGACTGTCAATAGGTGTAATGTTCGGGGGTTGTTTTCCCGATGAGTCCAGAGTGGAATTTCCAACAAATAGGTGCGCAAAGATATTGGCTTTTTCCTGGGCAGTCGTTGCTAGTGTTCCATCTTCTTTGGTTAGAGGAGGAAATGAGCTGGAAGTGAAGTTTCTTCCCACAGCTTTGGCGAAAGACCAAAATGAACGGGATCCGTTAGGACATTCAGCAAGTTTTGATCTTATTTTGGCATTATGGGCATCTTTTGAGCATTCTATTGTCTCTTTGCATATGCCTCTAGCCTCGACATATGCTGCTCTGGTCTCAGGGCCCGGATTTTTTTGCCATCGATGGTATGCTGCCTGTTTGGAAGCCACAGCTCTAGAGCAGTTTCTGTTAAACCAGGTCTTATCGGATGATGTTCTTCTTTCGGTATTCGATATGTTGGTTTGCATCCCCAACATGATGATTTCAGAAATTGTCTCAGCACATCGTGTTGGATCTACTGAAGAGAAACAAACTCTCTTCCATGGAAACGCTGAGAAAAACATACGAAGACCTTCCCAGTCGGCCGAATTGTAATGCCACATGAGACGGGGTGGTATTGTGCAGCTCGATGGTTAATTGAAAGAGCATGTTGTGGAGATGAGGGTGTGATCAGAGTTTCCAAGTTGGGCACAAACTTCTATTCTATACGGATCAGGATTGGTGGTGAGGAAAAGATCTAGTGTATTGGCAGACTGGTTGTTGACATCAGGGATGCGGGTTGGTAGCTCGACCAGTTGTTCTAGACCATGAGTGATGGCGAAGGCCTCGGCTTGACGACCCGCATCATCTGTTTTGTTAGAGAATTTGAGCCAGGCAGCGTTATGTACATTAAAGTCTCCCATGATTATGGTTTCAGCTGTTGGATGGTTCTCCTGAATGTAGTCCAGTTTGAGTGATAAAAACTCAAAGAGACAAAATGTTTGCCATCATCGCCGTGTACTGCGGATGGCCGTCCTCCTCTCTGCATTCTTGAATTCCTTGTAGAAAACAATGTGTGGATCGCAAATTCACTGCTCTGTAGACCGCACAAGTGAAGATAGCAATACTTTCTCATTATTGTTTATGGGAAGCGTGCCTGCCAAATCGACTTCGATAATTTTGAAGACAGCTGCATCTTTAAATAGATTGTCAGGTAATGGCACTGGAGGAGATTCTGAATTTTGTGCATGTTTTCTATGGCATACCACATATTTATGAATGATTGACTTCATGCTTTTCTGCCCTTTATAATACGAAACTTATTTCGCTTTATACTCAACAAACCTTGTGTGCCAACGCGATAGTTTTCAAAATGACAATCATGAATGATTCTATCAACAACGAGGTGATCTGATTAATGGTTGAATAATAGGATTTCAGTTTGAAAATGCCATCTCCATTCTCATAGAGTATGGAAGAAGAAAGATTCCCAGCATGGATACCAACTAAAGTTTTGCGTTGAATGAAATTAATTAGAGTTTTCAGATTCTTGTATATCCACCATTGTAATTACAGTGTATTTGTTTTTCTCGGAACTGCAACAATTGTAATCCATCAGATTCAAAGTGTGTTTATATTGAAAAATACCGATAATACAATCAACTGTTTTCTTGGGTATTGAAAAAAAAACCTATCACCATTTTTTCTTTTTATCAATGGCAGAATCCTCATTCACTCCAAAGTTTTGGAGAATCCACTTACTTAAGACAGCCGAAATGGCCCCTCCCACCCACTGGAGTCCAATAATTGTTTTGAAGAACATTCTTGTGAAGGCAAATCAGCAGGATTCTTCTCTCTTGGAACGAAATTCCAGCTTTCAATGATCGTCAGTTATCTGAGTTCTTGCACTCTATTGCATTTCCACTGATTTCCCCGATGTATCCAGAATAAAACATTACTCGAATGGGACCAATAAAACACTGGAATATCTTGGATATCAATATTTCCAATTGAGGTATCGAAATCTTTCAAACAGTTGAAACTCTGCACTTGAACTGAATGAGTTGTATCTGTGTTACTCCGTCCGATTCCAAGCATCTTTCCACTATCCCAAAATATTCAGGTAATCAGTTGAACTTTCAACGAATGAATTAAAATTGATTTCAACAATGGGTAATTTTTCGATCGGAATTTTTGAGATATCAACGAAACTAACTAAACTAAAATCACCCGATACGCTCTGAAACGACGTATTAATTCGGAAAACTTCTGAGACAATTTGATTCATAAGATGGAACATATTTTCCATAGAAGACAGACAAAGTATAGATTTCCTAAAAAAAACAAAGGGGAAATCAAAAAGTGTGAATTTTTCTCACTTGAGAAACATATCAATTACATATCATATATCGAACCCAATACCTTACAATGCGAGATAACAACGGATTCATTTTGCCAAGAATTCAATATACTTGATTAAACATGACCAACTGAGAAAGAAAGAAATTTGACGAAAATTGAATACAACTTCGCGTGCTCTCACCAGTTTTTTTCTATTCTATTTTAAAAATTATACCTTCCTAGCCTCCCGCTGAATAAATTGCTAAAATGACATTTGTGATTTGTTTCCGATACTCCTCAAATCGATGCCCCGTTTCTGAATAATTCAGTTGATTTCACTTGAGTAACTCTATTCAATTTATTGAATTGATTTTCGACAAAATGATCCTTCGAAGGAGTTGGTTTCTATATATAACTTTCGGCGTAATCTCACTAGTATAACTCGTGATTTTGAAGTTGAAATTTGTTTCTGAATTGAGAAAGTTTGACTGTATTTAATTTTCCGTTGTTTTATTATGCAGAAAACTATACCGTTTCTCTTACCGGTAAATTTGTTCATCATATGAATAATGTAATCATATTGAATTGTTTCGATTATTTTCTCCAAGTCGATACGCCTTTTCAGAGTAAATCATGTGAATTCATTTTTATAATAACGTTGATATCTGAAAAACACTATTCTTGTCCTTTCCCTAGGAAATTTGGGGATGAGTGAGATTCATCCACATCAATTACGATACGGAACAATATTTTTCTATAGATATATTATTTTTGAACTTATATAGTTCAGTAAAATCTCTCAATAGCGACTATCCTCGGGAAATCAAATTTTGGTTGGTAATTAGGGGTGGTCGGTTGATGGAGATTGAAACTAAAACAGTTGTACTGAATTTTAAATTGTTTGTTCATCAATATATGGCTATAATTCCAAATATTCTTATATAATGTGCAAGTATATACACATATATATACATACAATGTATATTGGCTTTGAAATTCTTATTTTTTTGAATACAGTAATTGATCATCGTATTTTTGAGTTCATTTTTATAAAATTGAGATGCACATTTTCATAATAATTGAAAAATATTTGTAGACAAAATTGTTTACATTGGAAGGTTTCAAATTTTCTCAAACTTGCGCAGGTTTTTGACAGGCTTGTTATATTCGACATTGGAACGATTTCAGGTTTCACTCTGTTTTAGAGTCAAGAGTAGTTTCATACGTTTCTTGGATCTCTTCAATACAGTTATTGATAATCCATTCTGCACTTTTTGTTGGCGAATCGTTACCAGTAGATTGAAATTGTTTCAAGTTCACGACTCTGTCCTTACTGTTATTCTTCTTCAAAGCCGTGAATATCTCTATTACAGATAAATTCGGCCTTTATACATTTGAAATTGTATGGATTAGCCTACGATAAAGAAATCATTGTAGGTACCTATATTTCTTGAGAAATGGTGGGTCGGGTTCTACCTGCTCTTAATCGAAGACGTTTTTAGCATTAATGTGTACTAAAAATTCAGATGATGAGTGCCCGCGGTCGTTCAACAGATTGGTCGGTAATGAGGAGTATAAAATAATGAGATGTTCATTTGTGAATACGGAGAATTCATAGTCAGTCGTTTAACGCAGTTGGTCACTTTATAGAAACGGTTGTTAACAGAGGTTTTACGGAACCTCAGAATGTGATGTACAGCAGCTACCTACATCTATGAAAGTTCGAGTGTTTTCGTTAACTTGGCAGCTAACAACTGACTGCTAACATATCTCATCAGGTTTCGTCTCAGCTCTCGTTTCCGAAAGTTTTTTTTTTTGGAGAATCAAACGTACGACCCACCTTGACCAAAATATGGTTTTGTGTGACTCTAGGCAAAAATGGATCAAATCCCAGGTTTCGTCCCAGAATTGATCAAGAATAAGGATCTGTCTCATGCCACCAGTTTTGCAAGGATTTTCATATGATTTGAAACAATGGAGTTACTAATGCCATCAGATAATATTCACTTATTACTTCATTCCAATAATTCCAGAAGTATTTGTATAATAACGGCACCCTAACAGGGGGAAAGCACGCCACGATTGTTCATGAATGTTTGGTGATGAAAACATTGAATTCAACTCACATAGGAATTGCTGAAAGTAACAAACATTCTGAACACATCAAACAACGTCACATGATATTTCACTTATATTTTTAACATATTTGTAGTTACGAGTCGAGAGAAAATACTGGAAATACAATACAAAAAATCCTAACAAATAAGAACATATCGACCAAACTAATGTATAATGAAAATTGACATGATGGGTGTCGACAATCGATATCCACCCTATCGTATCCGTTCGTACATTTCCGCACGTTTGGTTGACACCAGTCTTATTCCGAGACATTCCATAGTTTTTATTTTATTCATTTCATTTTATTTCATACATAATCAATCCAACATGCCCAATAACAGGAGTATATAATGATAATTATAACAATTTGAAGTGAATATAATAGTAAATCAGGAGTGAATGATAATCAGTGGTTACGAATAGTAACAAAAAGATGCCTAGCTGTAGGTCATTCGAAAGAGTGAAGTTCAGATTGAATAGAGAAGGTGATAACACCTGAGTCTTTGCATTCATTTACTCGTCTTAGGATACCATCACCGATTCTATAGTCATATATAACGGTAGAAACTTTTCTGGAATAGCTCATAATTTTGCATTTATCAACATTCAAATATAACTTATTCGCCGAGCACCAGTCCGATAAGAGATTTAAATCGTGCTGGAGACGAAAGCAATCGGTAGTGACTGGGATTTCTATATAGATTTTCATATCATCAGCAAAAAGTAGTTTACTCGACTGAAAAAAAGTACATATTTCATCGATGAATATTGGGAATAGGAGTGGCTCTAAGGTCGATCCCTATGGTACTCCTGAGTAAGCTACGGAATTGAAAAATTTCACACCTTGATATTCAACAAATAGTTGTCTATCGCTCAAGTGGGATTTCAAAAGGAGCTGAATCTTGGGCGAAAGACCAAAATCTCCCAATGAGTGATTGAAGCATGCATATTGAAACTGGATTTTTTTGTCGAATAATTCAGACATTTCGACCTATAAATCACATGACCCATCAAATGTGAATAACTGTACTGCAAAACGAACGAATACAACACAATTGGTCCGAATAACTCTAGTTGAAGGAATTTGAATTCAATATTTTCAAGATATTTCCAAAATACCCTTTTTACCAAGTAACAGTTTTAGTGGACAAAAAGTAGCGGTCACGATTCTGAAAAACTTTGAGGTGTTTGACCACAACCACTGCCACGTAATATACACAGTTCTATCACGTGGCTATCAAAGTTCTTTGGTGGTAGCTACGTTCCGACTACGTTTTTGGAATCTTAGATAGTCACATTCAGCCACGTTTTGGTCACCGCAAAAACGTTGATATGTTGTGGCCGACACCTAGATACGTTGAGCTTTACTGACTCCGCTTGTGTAATAAATATGCATCTCGATCTATGCTCTGCAATATTATTTCATAATGAATATTTCCCATTCTTCTATTTTGCCTGATCAATTTCTAACACTCGTCTTGAAGTATGAGTATATATAACATACAAACACGTGAGTATATTGAATTAGGATACTCCTGATCGGGATAAAATTGAAATGTTACTGTGAAATATGGGTGGTGGCTTGATTGTGAGCACGCGCTATCTGAATATTCTTCATTTAAGGAAAACATTATATTGAAAAGGGAAACATTCTCAATTGAATATTGATAGAAATATTTTTCTGTGAATTGAAAAATCCACGATTAAAATGAAGTTATTTTTTGTGAATGTCTAACAGAAAACAACTACTTTCCCGGCTAAAGCCACGCTGGACATTGAACTACAATGTCCAGCGTGGCTTTAGCCGAAGAGTGTTTCTGTTAGACATTCAAAAATAACTCATTTTATCGTGATTTCAATTCACAGAAAAATATTTCTATCAATATTCAATTGAGAATGTTTCCCTTTTCAACATGAATACCCCACAAGAGGTTATCTTGATGATGGAAGATAGTGACTAAAGTTCATCTTTCAGTCGCAGATGATTCCACATCTGATTTTATGAACATCCTGTTTATATTTTCAACAAATCGAAAACATTATAATTTTGCAAATAATAGACCTCTGAAATTTTGTACCTAAATCCCTCAATGTTTTTTTATTAATCTTGGTGACATGAAATCTATGTTAATAAATTACAACGTTTGAAGCAGTACTGATGACGAATTCATCTCTATTCGTAAATTTCTCTACCAATGGTAACCTAGCATATTCCTGTCGGCTTTTGAAGAATGTAACTTTTAATGTGGTTCGCAGCGAAAATGAGTGTTCAAAGTGGTAGAAACTGAATAACCTGCCACTACAAAGTAATAATCTCGGAATTACGGGTACATGTCCATTATTGATGATAAAAAGGACATGTAGGAAGTAGGTCACCACTGAGTACCGGTTACTTGATGAAGAATTTGTAAGGTAATTGTAACTTTCATTTGAATGTGAACTGTGGCAATTGCTTATGAAGATAGCAAGAACGTGGTAACCATCACAACCAAGTGCCTGCCGCATTGAAGGTTTGATGGAAGTTACTGAAATGTCACCAAAAATATCATACGCCAGTGAAAAAGATATTCAAGTGATACAGGATATTTTCTACTTTCAAGTTTGAAGACCTTCGAGGTGATTCTGCTTAGTGGTCATAATGGTGGTGGCTACCAGATATGGGATTTGCGTGACGACCACTATGCGAATATAAAATGAAGTAATTCTTCCTTAAAGTGGTAGATTTAGTGGTGATAACGTCAAAACGACCGAGTCGAAGTTTCAGGAACCTTAATTGACACTAACAAATTATAGAACTTTGAAGTGGCTACCAGATATGGAATTTACGTGACGACCACCATGCGAATATAAAATGAAGTTATTCTTCCTTATAGTGGTAGATTTGGTGGTGATATCGTGAAAGCGACCGAGTCGAAGTTGCTGTAATAGTTTCCGTCACTATAGTGCTACTTAGGATATTTCCTGGTCACATTCTATCAACATTATATAACTATGAGATTATCCATCAAATATTCTCAGAATTACCTCTAGAATATTGTGAGATTCAATTCACAAGCCACATAAGATGAAAGTTACTGTCTACTTTATACAATTTTGGTAATCTTCAAAAAGTAACAAGAAAGCCAGCAATTTACTCTGCTTCTCAACATGCAATCGGTCAACTTGGAGATGATCGGCATGTGACATTCCAAACAAAATTTGCGTCGGCCGATGAAAACTGTGATTGCATCAATAGAAAGATAATTATGGGTTGCTATAATATTATCTCTGCCGCTGGTCAGAAATCAAATTTTGTAATCAGTTTGTAGAAAGAATCCGACGGAAGTCCACACGGCATTCAAAGTGTGAAACAGTGCAAAATAACATTCTTATGAACGTATTCGAAATACTTGAAGAACGCCCAAGGAAATATAGAAGAACATTCGAAGAATATACTAGTGTTAAAAAAATACTCAACATGTTGATACTGAATTTCGAAACTGAAAGTGGTGAAAGTACTACATGAATAATAGGCACTGTAGATTTCATTCTACCAGGAACAAAGAAATAAAAACAAAACAGCTCCTTCGTTTGAGAGGGTGATGGTTATATACATTCCATATTCATGTTTCTGTATTACATTACAAAAAAATACAATACAACGGATACAAAAAATGATATACAATTCCTCCCTCACTTCATTCCAAATAAGGATTGATGCAGTTTTGTGCAGTATACAAAATGAAAATTATGTCGCATGTATAACTATTTTACTCAAATCACCTTGCATATTGTGAATATATCTGTCTGTATTACTATTTGTTCATGAATTTTTTTATGTAGCGGGTTTCGATTACTTCGTACTACTCAACATATTTCAATTTGAAACTCAGATATGAATTATAAAAAAAAATATAAATCAAGTTGAGGAACTTGAATAAAATACAACTTGAAAAATCAGATATTATTTGTTCATTCATGTTTTTTCTGTCATATTCTCTACGGATGAAAGCGAAGAGTTTTTCTTGAGATGCCCTTCGATCTCCACGACATGTATTCCTATTTGTTTATGTGGAAATTGGCAATAATTTCCGAAAAGTGATACAGTGCACTGGCATAGTGCTGGCCAACTGGATAGAATCATATTTTTCGTTAGGTAATACAAAATAACCTAGATTTTCATCGATTCCTTTAAATTCGTCATTGCGATAATGGAAGTAGGATTATCGTTATCTCCTCAGTCACACCAAAGGAGTTGATTCAAAAGAAGTACGGAATATACGTTGATTCGGAGATTAGGTTGATAATCATTCTGCTTCATTCAGTAAGGTTACAAACTTGCGGAAGAATTTGATGATATGCAGTTCCATCGTAGAAAATCGAACATTTGCTCGGTTTTCTAATTTCATCACAAGATTCACTCCATTCTACTCCCAAGTAGCATTTTAAGTGGACGGAACGTATCGGCTAGATTCTGGAAAACTTTGAAGTGTTTGACCACAACCACTGCCACGTAATATACAAGGTTGTATCACGCGGCGGCTACCAAAACGGGGAACACTTTTTTGGTGGCTGCTACGTTCCGATCTACGTTCCTGTATCTCAGACAGCCACATTCCAACCACGTTGTGGTCAACTGGCAGACATGTGGATATGTAGTGGCCGACACTAGACACGTTGAACAACTGACTGCGTTTGTGGAAATAAAATGTACTTCGATCTCTGTTCAGCAACATATTCTAGTGATGAATGTTCCTCATTCTTCCATTTTTCCTGATTCATTTCTGACACTCAATCGACTATGAAAATATATAACATATAAACATACAAACGCGTAAATAAGTATATTGAATTTGGATACTTCTGATCGAGATAAAATCAAAACGATTGAAAGTTTTATGTGAAATATGGGTGTTGTAGATCGATTATGAGCACGCGCCATCTGAATACACTTTATTCAAGGAAAACATTATAATTTTGAGAATAACTCGCCTTTAAAATTATTCACTTAAATCCCTCGAACATTGCTGTATCAATCTTGATTAGTTGAAACAAATACGTAACAAATTACTACGTTTGATGCAGTGCTGATGACAAATGGATCTTTATTGAATATTTCGATCATTTCTCTAATAATGGCGACCCAGCATATTCCTGTAGATATGGCGGCTTTTGGAGAATATAAGTTTAAAGTGGCAGAAAGTGTTAATATACTACTCTAAGGCTCCTTCCATCATAAAGTGTCCAGTGGAACTAAATTATTAATTTTTCCACCACTGGAGAGTGTCATGCACGTCGCAGGCCTCACCACTTCAAAGGTATAACCTAAAAATTACAATAAGTCTTATACTCTTGAAAGGGGCGAACACGTCGGGCTATCATAACCTGCCACTTCAAAGTTATAACCTCGAAATTGCGGGTACATGTTCATTAATTGTTAAAAAAGGACATGTAGCAAGTATAGTAGATTCATGCAGCTCCAATTAACGATTATCAAGTATCAAGTAACAATTATCAATCAACAAGTAATGAAAATGATGGCATTTAGCAAATAGAATTAACAATTTGAGTATAAATATCAAGCAGGAGCACAAATCAGAGATCCAATCTATTTAAATTAACTTTTTTATGCAAAATCAAGAGAAATTGGCTATTGAAACGCCTAACCCATTTTATTTCGAATGAATATCATTCACGTTTCACGTAATAGGTAAAACGAACTTTTTTTAAGCCACAATAAAATAATTTGAGAAAACTTATATTAGCTTTCGTCATCGCGCAGAATGATGAATTTTGAAGGTAACTGTAATTTGTAGTGACTTTTATCAAATGCGAACTGTGGTTATCACTTATGGAGATAGCAAGAACGTGGCAACCATCACCACATATCACAATCAAGTGCCTACCACATCGAAGGTTTTATGGAAGTTACCAAAAAGTCACCGAAACTATCAAAGGTACTCTTTCGAAAGTGACTCTGACTTCTTAGTGTTATTTGAGTGGTACAGGATGGTTACCGCAACGGTTATTTTCCACTTTTAAGTTTGAAAACCTTCAAAGTGATTTGCTCAGTGGCCATGATGTTTCAGACACCTCAAATGACACCAATAAGTTCTGGAACTGTGGAGTGACTACCATAGATGGGAATTGCGTGACTAAAACCATACACATATAAAATTTCAGTTATTCTTACTGTATAGTGGTAGATGATTACGTGATAACCACTGAGTCGAAGTTGCAGTATCAGTTTCCGTCACTATAATGCTGCTTGTGTATATACTTCTTGATTTGTATAATGTCAGTGTCTGGGAACACTGTCGAAAATAATGAACGTTTTTACAAACAACATATATTCAATCTATATCTAGTTCGAAAAGTACATTTTTTATTCCTACTTATATGTTCACTTATCCGGAAGTAATATTTCACGATACTTTGGATGAAAAACGTCTAAAATAATGCTTCGAATCACTTATATTATATTAAATAACAGACGAAATGATTTGAATAACTTAAAATTTTGGTTTATTTTTATAAGCTTTACCTGTATGTATGTATGTATGTATGAAATTGAATCTTTGAAATAAATTTTCACCCACTTCCAGACGTCCGAATCATTTGAAATTCAGCACAGGTATTGAAAACCGAGAATACAATAGTTTCATAGCTATGACCTGGTATTGTCACCAAGATCGTCACAACAAAAAATGCTAAATTTACTTCACACAGATTTTGGTGAGTGCACTGGTTTGATCGTAGTACTTTCACCAGAACTCAGTACAAACTTCAATCCCATGTTGAATCAAAAGAAGAGTTTTCCTGACATAGTCATAAAGTTCAAAAACGCGCTTCTGTAATAATATAGACTAGAAATAAAAACGAAAATATGTTTAAAAAACCTCGGTTTTGTAGCAATATGAACTAAATAGTTAAAAATAATAAGAATAAAGTCAATGACCAAAAAATTTCCTCTTATGTATCAAAGGCGTTGGTTGCTCTTTATTCAATTTTTGGACTGAATCCACCTTTACGTTAAAAACTCACACGCTTTTTTACATAGGAGAAAATATTTTGGTGAATGACTTTATTCTTATTATTTTCAACTTTTCAGTCCATATTGCTATATGGGCGTGTCTTTTAGTTTTTCAACTTCAATTATATTTTTCTGAACATGAGATGTTTTGTTTCAAATTTAAATTCAAGAAAATGTTTGTACTAATATTTTTCGATTTTTGTAACTTCTTTGTGTATTGTCAACATGTGATTAGTCGAATGATGATTCAGTTCTATCGTGGTTCGTGGCCACACTTCTGATGTGACTCAAGTGATGCTGGAATTATTCGATATATTGGTATTGAACTGAAACCATTTACATTACTTCAAATCGCAATTTGGAATAACCGTCGCTAGGCGACACGGAAAGTTCAATATTTGATTTGAACTATGACTCTAATTTGGTATGAAGAAACATCGAAAAACTTTCCTACAGAATTCCAGATGTGGGAGTTTATAACGAAATCAAAATCAACTTTCCTCGCGGTAATCGAGTAACATTTCTGGAATTAGATTATTATTTATTGCTGCTCTATCTTACTATATAATCAACAGAGTCATTTACTGATACTTACAGATAATTATATAAAATTATAGATACATCTGTGAAAAATTCTTATGGAGAAAAAAAATATATGACACACAATTAAATTTCAAACGAAATAAGAATGTAAGTTTGATATTCATTTTGAGTGATGCAATTAATATTCAGTCTAATATTTCAACGGTGAATTAGTTCATTTATTACCTATTAGTGGCAGATATCCTTTTTTTAAAATTCTCTTGTGCTCGATAACAAATTCAATTCATTATAAATTCTTATATTTCATTTAAGATGAAGTTCCCCGATCTATTGATTATTCCGAAATAAATTATCCGAATATCATATACACTTCTGAATTTATATTTATTTCATGACAATTTACTGTATCATGAAGATAAATGTAAAATGCATTCAGTTTCAGGTCATTCAAAATAACATATATTCTTCAAATTATGGGCTGAATTTTTCCAATGAATCAATAATGGTAACAATTTAATCGACTGGAAATTTTTGGGATAGTTTTTTGGGTTGCCATGAGCTTCCGATGATGTGAGCTTCATTGCCAATTGAAGCAAATCAATGTAATTCTTCACACTAAATGTGATGACAACGTTTGAGATGATCTGTTAGGAGATATTTCCTAGTTGCACGATATAAGCAGCCGGAGAGATGGCATGGGAAAGCCCTTACTGTATCGCACTCAAATTTGGTATGTCTCCATAGCGATCTCTTCACCTGATATTCCTTACCACATTTGCTGCACCAGTATGGACCTGGAAGAATAACATATCAGTGCGAGTTCATCATTTATAAAAATATTTAAACAGTATTGCAGAAACATCTACATTTTCCATAGAGGTTTTATCCCAACATATTTTTTTGTCAGTTAAAACATTATGTCGGGTGGTTTCTTTCCTCCAAATAGGTTTAATTTTTCCCTATCTTCGATAGTATAATAACACAAATCAAATGAAAAGTTTTGAGATAACTCAAATCTGTCAAATGAGTATGCTTGTTGCTGCTGTGTTTTTATCAAAACATTATTTGGCCTCCTCGTGACATTTTCGTACAAAACAGTATCAAAAGTGCATAATTGACACCCACAGAAAAATTCGGGGAAGTCTAACTGTTGTCCAATAGATAATCGAATACCATTTCTCTTTTTCAACTTGGCAGTACGAATATCAATGGTGGGTACTTTTATGTCAACATTTTGGAATGATTTCATGCACGTGAATAATCATCTACTGAATGAATTCATGTTTTGGAAACAGTTCATGAAGTTTGGCAATGAGAACTGATTCCTATGTACAAAATTCACTGACACTTGTTTCAGGTAGAGTCTTTGTCGGAAAGTCATGAAAAATTAAAAATGTCTTATTCCTCAAGACAGCTGACTGCAAAAACCTATACAATAGGTGTATGTTGGTCGATTATCCATGAAAAACAACTACTCTCCTGGCTTATGCCTCACCGGACGTTGAATGACATACGATGGATAAACGTGCAAACTCCTACAAGGTACTTTGCAAATGTTTGTTGCAAAATTGATCAATATTAACCACTTCACTCAGACCACCTGTAGACCTCTCATCAGTACAAGGTGGGACAAGCAACAAACATTTGCAAAGTAACTTGTAGGTCCTTGCACGTTCATCCATCGGCTGTCATTCAACGTCCGTCGAGTTATCAGCCAGGGAAGTAGTTGTGTTTTTTTTTATGGATATGCTGTCTTGAGGAATATTCATGAAACTATAGCTGGCTATCAAGAATGTTACAGATTTCTGTCTCTTATTGCAGATTTTTCAGAATGTTTGAATCTGTGGAAAGATTTTCATTTTTTTCCAATTGGGAAAATCTGAATAAGAATTTTCCGTGCATGAGATGAGTGTGTCTCAATATTTATACTTTTGAGTGATACTCTGGAAGAAGTCAGTGAATATATATATATATATATATATATATATATATATATATATATATATATATATATATATATATATATATATATATATATATATAAAACTAGAGATATTGGGGTAAGCAGCAATGAAAAAGTAAACTCTTCAAGGTTTATCCAAGCTTTCGGAAATATTTATTTCCATCATTAGGGAGACAACAATAGATGGAAAAACATATTCAAGTGCGAAACATTATGCTATTTACAACTTCGTTGAGGTTGGTTTTAATGATGTTGATTATATTCATCTAACATAGTAATACAAAAAAAACACGTGAATCAAGGAATAAAACGAAGTTCAAATGTTGAAAAGAACTATTATTTGATATTACATTGTTGTTAATTTTGATTGATATCTAAAGACAATAAATAAGAATAGATCCCACCCAAATGTTTAATATCAATTTTTTATTTATACACATGTTTTCTTGGGAAATGGAAGCCATTTCTAAAAAGTATGTGACTCTGTCGCTAGCACTTTCACTGAATCGTAATTCATCTGGTGGTCAAATTTATTCACATTTCCTGCCAGAGCACATCTGCAGGATGCAATCTGCAGTCACTTTTCGAGAAATTATTCTGTTCGATAATGATTTTTGAGTTTGACCAATATATTGTTTTATTTTCAAATAAATGAATCATTCTGATTCTCAGAAGCTGTTCTATATGTTATTTTAAAATTTTGACGATTGTGAAATAATCTGGCGACTTTGCCAGCAAACAATAAATTTCATACAATAAACTTTTTCATAAAGTGAAATTCATAAATTCAACAAAAATAACAAATTCGAGAGGCAATCAACTCAAAACCAAATTGAAACCCAAACCAAATTGTATATCAAATATCTCGAGCACGTCCATCCCTGGGGACGTATCTCAATTTTTAGCGATAGGCCCTCAATTAAGTTGGAACCGTCAATACCAAAAGATATATCGATGAAGAATATCTTATCTGACTACATCACTTCCACTATCATCAGACCTCGTGAAAGAAATATCACTATAGCAAGAGCAACTAATATTATAAAGAATCACATCCAGCATTCTAACCACAACTCAAGTCTACGGTCTCTTTTCTTCGAATCCGAAAAATTCTTGAAAGACAGTCCCAATTTGATTTTCACCCAATCGGACAAAGGCAACGCAACATTCATAATGGACAAGAATCAATATCGCAACCTATCCAATGACATCATAATAAACAGTAGCTCATATGTAGAACAATCGAAGGACCCTACCTTAGCAATTAAGAGAAAAGGCAATGAATCAATTAGAGTCATGTATACAACAAACCAAATTGATGAAGTTATGAAAAAAGAACTCACATACTATAATGATATTTCTTCAAAATTCTATTCTCTACCTAAAATTCATAAGCCCACCCTTTGAGTCAGCCCTATAATGGCTTCTATAGGAGCCCCTACTGAGAGGATAGCCTATTTTTTACAGAAATTTCAACTAACGCATGAAACTTTGACAATGAATATCAGATAGAAGACTTGTTTGAAGTCACCAATGAATTTAATAATTCAACACTTCCAGACAATTATGTTCTGGCAAGTTGAGATGTCATCTCCCTCTTTAGCAATATTTATTTGAATGCTTGTATGAGAGCAATACAAAAAAATGGGATCGTATTAGTAATTATTGTAGCATCAACGAAGAGACAATTTTGAAATTGTTGACCTTCCTTTTTGATAATACATATTTAATTATCAATAATAAAATGTATGAACAAACCTTTGGTACCCCAATGAGGGCCTCCATTTCATCCATTATAGCAGCGTACGTCATGGATGATTTGTTAGACAATGTTATTCCAGTTTAATCTTTCAATCTGAACTTCCAAAAAATATGTTGATGATATTATATTAGCATTACCGAATGATGGAGTTGATGAGATTCTCGATACCTTCATAGCTACGATCCTCATATCCAGTTTACAGTTGAAACTAAGAACAGCGAAAATTCCGTACCATTTCTGGATACCAAGCTAGTACGGACAACAGAAAACAAGCCATTGGTAGATTGGTGAAGGAAACCGAGCAGCTCAGGCAGATACCTGAAATACCATTCACAGTGTATGAGAGTGAACTTGGTCAAACAAATAAAATTAGGAGTACCAGAAATCTCAGATCCTTAATTCCATATACAGAATTTAAACATTCTCTTCAACCATTTCTTAGAAAATTCATATCAATCAATAACATTCTATATGATACTCCTTCTCACTTAGAAGTACTAGCCTTGAACAGTAATAATTCGAACATTGTCTCAAACAACAATGAAACTAGCAATACGCCTATATAAGAGAGATCACTCCTAAACTCTCCAGTTTATTTCACAATCCTTATTTTTTCAAAATATCATATAGAACAGTTCTGACAATCAGATCAATCCATTCCAAAGTTGAAGAAGAAACTACATTACTTTCAATGTCGAATATAATTTATAGTATTACTTGTTATGGTTGTAATGAACAATTTATTGGTCAAACGCAAAGATCATTATCGAATATAATAATTCCTCATTAAAGTGACTGCAGATTGCATCCTGAAAGATGTGCTCTGACAGAAAATGTGAATAAATTTGACCACCGGATAAATTACGATTCAGAAAGTGCTAGCGACAGAGTCACATATATCTAAGAGAACATTCTCAGAAATGGCTTTCATTTTCCAAGAAAACAATTGTATGAATAAAAAACAGATATTAACCATTTGAGTGAGATCTACTCTCATTTATTGTCTTTAGATATCAATCAAAATTGACAACAATATAATATCAAGTAATAGTTCTTCAGTTGGTCCTATTGAACTGTTAGAATGAATCGTTACGCCAATTGTGCATGTACCAAAATTCACATGACTTAGAGAAAGTATCAGAAATATGAAGGGTCGAAATTTTATTACCACCGACTGTCAAGTGAAGTTGAATGAGAGTGTGTTAGGAGCCAAACAATAATGGAGATCATGGTTTGTTCAACTTTTGAGGTTGTAGAGATGTTACGTGGGTATTATTAACGTGACGTTACCAGGGATTTTTTTACGATCATTAAATCCAATTATTTGAATGAAAGAGACCATATAGCTGTCAACAACGATAATATTTCATTCATTTACTTACTTACTAGCATCAGTAAGTACTAATCATGGAAATAACAAAACTAATCAGACCATTTGACTGAATACCAAAAACACTAATGGTGTGCAAGGTCCTTCTACGTACGTTGTGCTGAAATTTAGATCCGTTTTTATTTTCTGTTTTCGGTACAACGGTAGAAATGAGGGTTGGAATTATTCATTCTGCAGACAATTGATATTGTAGACGAAAGTGTACATTTCATTATGTTTTTTTAATATAGGTTTGATCGTTTCGTCCTTGACATATGCCAATTTAATGGTTGACTGCAATACAGCTCATTCAAAATATTTTTGAAAACATTTTCTCCAACAACGCGGATAATTCATCATCACAAAATACAAAACGTCATTTATTGAAAACAAAATTGAGATGCTCATTGCTACTTTTCCCTAACTAAATTAGATTGATCCCGAGAAAATTGCACGCATGTTGAGATGTCCCAACTGTGTTTCTTTATTTATTAAATTCGAATGTTTCAATAAGTGATGGCATGAATATTCCAATATCATAACGAGAAATCAATCAAGTTTCATGTGTATTATCCGTACTTTCACTCAAAGTGAAAAAAATTGGTTTTGATAAATTTTTATAATTGTATTTTCAGTTTATGCCTGAAAGGGACAGAATTGACCTTCTAATTGGGGCTTTTTTTCACATTCGTATTTTCTGTGTCAAATAGAACCGGGGGATAGTAGAATGAATTGAAATCATTCCAAGTAAATGAGCTGCAAGAGAACTGCCTCAATATCCCGTACTTTTTTAGGAGCCTCGATTATAGTCATTTTTGTCCATTTCAAAGTCACCCACGTGCCGATCGTGACGTAATCGTGGGAAATCCATTTCAAAGTTAAGCATGTGCGTACGGATTGAAGATACATTAGCCCAGGCCAATACCCCCAGACCAACCAGAAAATCACGCTAGCCCAGTTCCGCACCATTTGTGCCTGAATTGGAATCCGGAAGTCGCAATGGAAAATTATTATAGGTATCTCAGCTCGCTTCGAACCGATCTTCTGTTGAAAGGCCAGCGCATTATCACTACGCTAGCAAGATCAATTTATTATAATTTAAGATAACATATATACAGAAAAAGAGAACAAAGTATCACTCCATTGATTCAACAGTTGCCAATATGTTGGGCATCCAAAATGAATATCTTGAAAACATGGAGTCACAAGTGATAATGATCGATGAATACAAGATACAATACAATACAGATTATATGAATGCAAATCTTATGAATTTATTTGCTTTACATGAAGCGATTCACAATTGCATTCATATTCTATAGGATACTGCAAGATGCTGTGCCAGGTGAAAAAATTAACTACATAATTCGATACGCTGAATAATCAAAGGGCCTTGTAAAGACATTAAATTGAATTATTGAAATTTGGCATACGTATTGTTTAACATGTGAACAACAACTCTATAAATTTTAACAAGTTTCACCATCCCGAACCCGAAATATATATATTAATTGAGGTTGACTCAATTAACACGTAACATATGGACCATGCCTAGGCAAACAGCACATTATTAATTGTACCGTTAGTACTAAGATTAAGAAGTTTATGAAGAACGAGGAGGAGCTAGAGCAGAATATCACAGATATTGTGAAAAAAAATCAAAGTGATTGACCATCTAGTTTGACAGATATAATCAAAACTACTCCTGTTATTCGGAATAGTCCACGGGGAAACGCACATTATTAATTCTACCGTTAGTACTGAAATGAATAAGTTTATGAAAAACGAGGATAGCAGGATATCACAGATATTGTGAAAAAAAATCAAAGTGATTGACCATCTAGTTTGACAGATATAATTTGAAACTACTCTCGTTATTCAAAATAGTCCACGGGAAAGCGCACAGCCTGAAGTGGGGGCGTAGAGTAATGTGGATTATGCCAGGGGACTTTTTAAAGGACGGGGGACCATTTGAGGGTCTGAACGCGAAAAAAAAAACTCCTTCTCCTAGTTTACCCCATCGATTTCAACGATACCCCATCCCTTTCCCCCCCCCCCCAAAAGTTCAAAAAGAGTACTACAAAGTTGAAGTTTTATCGAAACACGATAATTTTTTTCCATGACGTATAATTTCTAGTGATTCTGCGCTTTTCGGGGACATCAATTTTTTGAGTCGCCGACTTTCTATAACGAAGAAATTTTCTAGTCGATTGGGGGAGGGGCAAGTGCCCCCCTTCAAACAAAAATTTTTTCGCGTTTCAAATCGAAAAGTCCTGTGGAATTTCTCGATTACGTCGAAAATAATTTGCTAATTCAACTGTCTCGTGGCGGAACTACCTTGATTTACAATTTAGAACAAAGGGAGTGAACCAAAGTATCCGTTTCTAAGACATCAGAGTCTGTAGCGGCATTGATGATATTCTCCACACAAAATGGTACAGTAATGTTGTCACACCCAACTCATCATTTGGAATGTTTGAATAAATTGAAATCAAATAATTCTTTATGAAAATTCCCACCCTCTTGAACTCACCAATGAATCATTATCCGATTGAGATCATAAAACGAACGTAAGAATGACCAATGTTGCCAATAATAGTAGAACAAACTCTCAAACTTTAAATGATAATTCTTTAAACTCTCAACCTCAACCTAGAATTGTATATGTCTATGGAACATTCCATTATGTTGAAGAATTAACAACTAAACTCAGCAATATCCCCAAATCAGATAAACTTAGCAATGTTAAAAAAAGTTAAAATGGAAACTCCCTTAACTAATTATGAAATGTCATTCAAAGTATCGCTTGTCTCAACTGTGACAAAGTCTACATTAGCCAAACCAGAAGGAACTCAACTGGACGCATAGCATCTCATAAAAGTGATTGCATAATATAAAAACAGTTGTGCTTGAGCTAAACACAATAATAACTCTAACCATTTCAGCAATTTCAACTACCCAACAATTTTAGCAATGCAGAATAATGATTTGGAATCGAATGTCCTTGAAATAGTTTCCATGAATAATGAACCCAATAGCATGAATGAAAGGTCTGATATCTCAAACTTATGACCCATATATATTCAGTTGCTCAAATAAGACACAAACATAATTTCTAATATTCGTCTTATTTTAAATGAGGCAACCCTATTATCAAAAGAGTTCGTGATTACAGAACGAATGTGTTATCCATGACATATGAGTATTACACATGACGAGTGACGCCCTCTCTATCTATTTCCCCATATCCCTTCAGTTTTGATTGAACCATGTGGTCTGCCACTGCATTACATAAAATGTTTGTTAGTTTTCAACTATTCACCCTATTGGTATATTTTAAATCATTTTAAACTTACTAAATGTGCTGTATTGTGTTACAAATAGTGCAACATTTTTTCTACAATGAAGAGCTTTCATATAATTAACCCCAAGTCCTTTTTCACAATATTCATTCATTTTTACCCATATTAATTTGTGTATACAGATGTCTTGGTGAAGAAATTATTTTTTTCAATAGCTTGACAAATAATTTTATTTTTATTTTATTCGCCGTTTTTTTATGACTTCAAGTAATATCCCCAAGGAATACATGGTGGCAAATCGAAAATAGTGCGAACGCGCAGTAATACTTTATGTCCTACTTTTGTCAGAAATATAGTTTTGTTCAATAATTGTAACATTTTAAATGTTTCTCATAGTGTTCAGGTATTCTACAAAATCAGTAAGGTTGTTTAAAATCACTAGCAGTACTAGACTGTTCAAAATCATTATTCTTTATGAAAACACTTTGTTAAATGATAAGTGAGAAAGTGTTCAGTACGAATATACTTATAGTGAATGAAAAAATATATCGAAACTCTAAATTCCTGAGTCAAAATATATTTTTGGTGGAATAGGTATTGGAATTAATAATGAACTGTGAACAAAAATGAATGATGTGGTTCTCGGAAAATCCTGAAAGTTATGTTTCACCTGGTATGGAGTGAAATGGTTCAATAAAAAACAAATTAAAGTATATCTAACATGAACACGTGGAATGAATGAAAATGATGGTGAGAAATTCGTAGCTTATAATATAATAATTATACAGATATCTATAATTATTAGATTGAATTAATATAATTCATTTTCTGATATTCAGACATGAGTGATATTTCCATTATGAATTTGAGCGGAAAGTCAAAAGAATCTAGAGTATTATGATTAGTTGACGAGCATATCAGTCCACTGAAAGAAGGTTTTCGCCAATAATCTTCTGAATGTCTGAGTATTCTATAAAATCAGTGTTAGGTTGTTCGAAATTACTAGCAGTACCAGGTTGTTCGAAGTCATGATTCTTTGTGAAAAAATAATCGGAGTGGAAATGTCGAATCTCCAGAACCTGTAGCAAAAATATATTTCTATAAAATCAATTATGAACAAAATAATTGATGGAGTTCATGGAAATACCAAAAGTCATATGATCTGAATAAATTAACATCAAGAGTTTCGGAATTCCATTTAAAGCTGTTATGATTCAGTGTGCAAACATTTTGTAAAATCTGAGGTGGACATTTTTCATTTCAGATGATGTTCCGACGTTAGGTGAATTCATATAATATGATATTATACCCTATCCTAAATAAATACAAGAAATGAAAACACTAAAATGTGTTGGGAATATGAAAGTTCGAGAATGTGAAATAATATTATAGGGGCAACACCTTCATTGAAAATAGTGAGTGTGAATTAGGGGAAGGCAGTGATGAACTTCAGAAAATGAAGTACTATCTCAAAAACGCCCAAAATTGATATAAATATAATTTCGGTAATAAATGTGAGTTCTTAAAAAAGTCGTTTCACATTGTCTGACAGGAAAAAAATTAACAGTTGATGAATACTTGTACAAACAATGTTATTCATATGGAAATGATTTTTACAATCTCATATCTCATGTTTTTAATGACCAGAACCCAGAAAAAGTATAAAATAATATATGACAGTTCAGGAGTGTTGAACTGAAGACACAGTCATATCTCAAAAAGCACCTAAAATCAAAATAAATATTTTTGGTAAAAAATATGAGTTTTTGAAAGATTATCACCATCATGAGTTGAGAAGAATATCGCCGAGTGATAGGATGAGTTCGAATAAACGATAAGACAAAAACCATAATTCGCGGAGGAAGCACATGTTGTCACACTCTGTATGTATGATAACATCAATCACAAAAGTAACACAAGGACCTCTGCTGATGCTATAGTACCACTATGCAAAACATTGCATTCGAATGAATTAGATATACAGTATTGGACAAACATACTACATACAATGAAAGCAACAAATCAAATCGAATCTGATAATATTATAGTCACGGAGAAATGTCACTTTATTTTTTTATTGTAGATCCACACAAATATCTTTAGTCAAGAATTCAAAAATACTTCGAAGGCAGTTTCTTCCACTCTCAATCAAGAAATAATACCTTTTCTTTTCTCAAAGTAACTCATTAACCCTTCTCCTATATGGATTTATCGAAATTCTCAAACTCTTGTTTTATGAGAAATATTGTCTCTTCTTGTGAATCGCCATCACCGCCTCCATCCAAGTATATTATAGAACAAGGAAGAAATATCCTTCTTGATATTCATCATGTAGACACATATTCCATCTCAGATATTTGTGTCTTAGCTCACCCATAATCAGAATATATTTCAATTAAATAATAAACTTGATGTACAACAAATAATACCCGTGGATTACAATCTATTCAACCTTTCACAAAATTGTAAATATTCCATAAAGACAACTTTTTTTCCACGGAAATTTTGATGTTAGATTAGAAACCAACTCGCCCTGTTTGAAAATTTATTATAGGTTCAGTAATTATTGATCAGTTTCATGCATATTTCTGAGTTTCATGTCCTTTTGTTCTTTTCATTTCCACCATAAAAACAGTAAGGGCATTTGGAGAAGGGATCTTTGCCACCTTCGACTCTTCTATGAATACTCAAAGGTCGCTGATGTTTGTATCCTTCGTTACATTGTGGACAGGTGAAATTGTCTGGAAAAAATTCAAAATGTGAATTGTAGTAAATTCTCTCCACTATATTCTATAATTAATCTTCACTTAACTATATATTATAATTTAAATATATGCAAAATGAATACTTTTCTTTGGTTTGATTCAATTTTCATTATGGAAGAACTGGGACTTTCATCTAAGATTTTCATTTTGATCTATATGGCACAAAACCAATTTATAAAAGTTTCAGAATATATCAGATACGTATAGCCCATCGACATGGAGGATTATCGTTCACTTACTCAACTTTTCGCTATACAAAAATGGTACATGTGCAAGTCGATTCATCATGAAATGGAAAGCCACAACACGCCAGGTTCATCGTGACAAAAGTTGAAGATACGAAAAAAAGATAGGATATTTCTAAGATCGAAATAAAACCACTATAACTATCAAAATAATGGAGTTATTCGAAAAATAATTTCGCTGTTTGAAAGGCCATACACGTACTCCATCATTCGTTAAAAAAATATAACGATGTCGTTATCAGTTTTGAAAATAAATATTGTTCAATATTTATTAAAATATGTTTTTCAGCCCGCTGTGTGTCGCGCAATTTCCTAAGGTATATTTGATCTCGATTATTTGCAGATCTTCTCTCAATAACAAGTTAGCTACAGACTTGGAGCATGAAGAAGGAGTTGAACGTGCAGATCCGCAGTGCAGATCCGCAGTGGCGAAATCAGAAAAACGGATCCAGACAGAATAATTTATTCCCATTTACCGCTGTGATAAAAAGGTTGCCTACAAAGTGCGATAGTTCAAATTTTTCGGTAGCAAACGTCAAAACCGCATTTGCATTGTGATTCGACGGGTGAAAGCTGCTGAGTTGTGATCAATTCAATTCAATAATTACAATCATCTGAAGAACATACATAAAACATATTTTTATACATTCAAAATAATTTTTCGACAGTAAACGAATAATACGAAAAATATGTGAAAATGTGTGGTATAAAAGAAAACAATATTTTCAATATATTTTTTATATTTCTTCAATATTTATTAATATTGCTTCATTATTTTCCTTTATTCGTGTAATTTATGTATATATATATATATATATATATATATATATATATATATATATATATTACTAAACATAGACAAAAACAAACATTTTAATTGAAAACACTATAGAGACCAATCATCTTGGTACAAAAATATACTCAAATATGTATATGAAAACTGCGAAACTATTTAGCCATTTTGGCACCAATAATAATCTTCATTCGCCAACATTTGTTGCAATAGTTGCGATATAATGTGCATGTATCATGGAGGAGCCACTTCAGGCACATACCACAACGAATCCAATCTACTTTGTATGTGGTGTTACTATAATAGTCAAGACATTTCCCGCAATGACTCCTATCTAGATTTTTATCATGTACTCCATCATTTTCATCATTAGAACTATATATTAAATCAGGCTTTGCATTTTTGAATGTTTCTTTTTGGTTTTGGAACAAGTATTGTCATGGTTTTGTTTCTTCCTCCTTTTTTTTTTCTTCAACTTCAAAATTATTGTTCTTTCTATTATCATCTTCACCAGAACTATAAAATTTGTAGCTGTTAGCTTCCTCAGTTTTCTTTTGATTTTGACTCTATCTTTTCTTTGTTTTTCAATGGTATTCATTTGTTGTTTTTGTTTTCATTTTTATCACTTCCGATACTATCCTCAGTAATATCTGTATCGCTTGACTTATAATCACGCGAATTATTTTTTTCTGGCTTCATTGCTTTGGTTCTTTCCTAATCAACTTTTCCTTCATCTTCTTGCTGATCTTTTTTTGTTGGTTTCACTGGTATCTCCTTTGTAGCTTTCTCATTTTTCCTCCGTTATTTTGGAATCATACTCCAGCATCTTGTTTAACCCACTTTGAAAAAGCGTTGGAAAAATAAAAATTGGTTGATTCATCTGAATCATATAACATACATTGAAGTACGGCAAGGGGTAGATGCCCTTGAAGCCAGCATGCATCAAAGGGAAGTAAGGATAAATGCCTTCAGGTGCGACTATCCCAAAATATTGGGGCATATATATATATATATATATATATATATATATATATATATATATATATATATATATATATATATATATATATATATATTATATATATATATATATATATATATATATATATATATATAGATGCTTTCGAAAAAAAAATCTAAAAACGTTTATTTTATCCTGAAAATTTCATTATAATAATCTACATACCCTACTCCGTATTTAGAAAAAAAAATAAAATAAACTCACTTATTAACTTCAAAGTTATAGATGGCTTAAGTGATCCACAAAGTAAAATTACGGCTGTTTGACTCGTCACTGTCCCTAGCGCTCCTACGCACAACCACATGCTTCAACGCTCTGTGGCAGACTGAAGTGAGGGAGGGAGGAGCGCGTTCGTACTATAAAGCATTCTTCTGTTTAAGCGTCTGACATTTCACGTATTTGTACTGAAGCGTCTATTTCGCTGGAGCGTATATCTCGGACTTACCCTATAAATATGTGTAAATATATATATATATATATATATATATATATATATATATATATATATATATATATATTGTTATGTTTTGATGAATTGAAAAATATAAATTTTGTTTTCATATAATGAATGAAGCTAACATTTTTCGTTATTCTTTGAGAGCCAAATTTATATTATATAAATAGATATTTCTGCCCCTGTAATAATAATTGCCAGCGAACGTCACTATTCTCTCGTCACGCTACCAACAATTATTATTTTTCCTTGCCACGGCTAGACAACAGCTGGTACGCTCTTTTCTCAAAAGGTGGCCGGTTCAAAGCAATAGATACACTGCCACTGGTGACTAACTTCAGTTTATTGAATGATCTTTGTTATGTTAGTTGATCATTGTGAGAAAGTAAACAACCAAATATCAAAAAACAATTATCTCCTTTATTCAGGAAGACTTAAAATTACCTGGCCTACGAGAAATAACTTATTACTAGAGTGAATCAAACAAATATTTACGAATAATAATGATAAATCAGATCATGGATAGATAAACAGAACCTCACTTTTCGTGAATGTAAAATTTTCTGTTATTGTTCAAAGTAAAGTGAAATAGCGTTCTTCGAATGTGCAATTGGTTATTTGTGAAATAGTTCTGGACCGGAAATACACTATGAAAGTTTTTATACCTGGTTGGAACTGTTGGTGTTCAAACTATACCATAAAACAGGATGTCTCCTCTGTTCATTCGCTGTCAGGACTGCAATACCAGTATCAGGAACGATATTGATGTGGAAAATTTGTGCGTGCTATCTGCTTGGAAATATTTTTTCATCTCCTCCAGGCTTTGTTTTTTCTGTCGCTTAGATACATCTTTTTCCTGTTGTTTTCCTATTTTAAATTTTGAATTCGCGCACTAAATTGTCACTTTTTACTGTTTATATTTATCTTACTCAATTTATATATCGAGCTATTTTTCCATACTTATTACTATTTACAAATTCTAATAATAATTGCTTATGATACCCTCTCGTTGCTATTCTCTCACAATTTCTAACTTTACACCTGACCATCTATTCTCTGATTGGCTATTTTTCATAAAGACGTTTGCTGTTCTCTCATTGGCTACTTTTAGTAAGCTACAATTTCATGTACAGTGTGTTTCTAGTTTATAAATGTGTTGATTTCCTTTTATTCTTGCAAATTTTGTAAAATTTAGACTTTTAGTTGTCTTTTGAACAATTATGGGTTATGATAATTTTGACAGTGTATACAATTGATCGTTCCATCGTACTTTGACATTTTGTATCTATCCATATTATACAAAGGCTTATAAATAAATAAAACTTCAATAGTTATTCAAAAAAAATCTCTTGGAACTAATAACTAATCAATAATTTTTTTTTTTGTGGTTTATTTCTTTTTGAAATATTTAACTGGTTTTTCATAACATAACAACATTCCTAAATTTATATTCAATATTTTATACTAGTTAGAAAATCTTGAGTATCAATTTCTTTATTTATATTTATTAACTCTACATTAACTAATACTAATTTTCTATTTTCAGAAAACTACTTGCTGGACTTCCAGAAAAAACAATTTCTACAACGACAAAAATTATTTACAACTACTAGTACTACGTTTTGTTGTTCCAGAAAAACTTGACTTGGACTTCTTTTCAGATCAAGAGAGAAAACTTTTCTAGATATCTTAATATATGACATTTTATATTTTTTTTTTATTTTTATTTTATTATATTATTAATTATCGATTTTACAATTACTGGTACTCTTTTCAATTATACTATTTTCTTTTTTTTTTATTTTTTTATCTCTTATTTATTTACTATTATTTTGCATATACTCTTTCGCTTTTTCATTATTCATACATAATTAACATATTATATTCATTTATAATTTTAATATACCTTCATTTTAATTATTAATATACCTCCATATTATTTATCAATATACCTTTATCATCATCATATTTATTATAATATACATCTTTAGTATTATTATTATTATCATTCCACTTTCATTTCTCACATACATTCATTTTATACACAAAATATTTTTAATCTTCATTTCTTTTCATTTTTCTTCAAAATTCACATTATTTATTATCCATTTCTATATTTTTCCTTTTTCAAATCTATATTGTTTTTCACTTTACTTTATCTGACTTGCCTATCAAATTTGTTAATCTACAGTTCATTATTTCCTAAATTTTCATTTTTATTATTTATCTCTCCCTCTATGGAATCTAAAAAATTTTAAAAATTTTTTTTTAATTTTTTTTTTAAATTCAACTTTCTCTTTTTTTTAAGTAATATTCATTCAAATTCATTCCTACTTTTATATTTAACATTTTACTATCTATTATTATTATTTCATTATTTATGTTGCTTCGCTTTATTTCGAAAATTCCATTCGCCCTGTAAATGTTATTGATTGGCATTACTCTTTTTTTTTATTTATGTTTCCTTTCTGCAAATCAAATTTTTATTAGCCACGTACATGTCAATCACTTTCTTTATTATTATTCTATCATTTTCGTTCCCCTTCTGCAATTCAAAATTCATTTTCGCCATTATTATGTCATATATTTTCATTATCTTCACTTTATTATTTATTCTAACTTTTTGCAACAAAACTTTTTCATTATGCATATCCATTTTGTCCATAAGTTCATTATTTTTGAGATCGATATTCATTTTTATATTTTGTATCTGTTTATCTTTTTCTAATAAATAATTGCAATCATCTGTTTTTTGTATAACTATCCCTTGACTTTTATTTTTCTCACTACTTGTTTCTAATGGTTTACATATTCCTTCCCTACTATTTTTGAAACATTTTTTCATACTTTCTATTATTCTATCATTCATTCTTCCTATTTTCTTTCCATTCTTGCTGAATTTTCTTTTAAATCCTCTTTCATACTTTCTTTTATTTCATTTTTCAAACTTTCTGAATTTTCTTTCATTTCTTTTATCTCATTTTTTAATTAATTTTTCATACTTGCTGAATTTTCTTTCAAATCATTCATATCACTTTTCATTCTACCTTCCATACCTGCCATATTTTCTTCTGACTTTTCATTAATTTGTTTTACCATAAACTCCATCATTTTCTGAAGCTGACTCTCTGTCAAATTCATTTGTGTACTCTCACTTTTTACTTCTATCTCTCTCACTTTACTACTCTCTCCTTGTTCCTGATCACCCCTATCTCTACCTTCTGCACTTTCTTCCAAACCAACTTTCTTACCATCTCTCAAATCCATTTTTTATTCACAAATATTTAGCCTTACTCGTTTAAATGCCAATTGCTAATGTTCGCACAGTGTTGCGATAAATATTAAGAAATGTTATATTTCCCTCACTCGCCTTCTCCACCCACCAGATAAATATTATGAAATAATATTGCCTTTACTTTGCCTTTTCTCGCCTTTTCCGCCCCACGTTTTGTGCGCCACTTGTTATGTTAGGTGAATTGGTAAATATTTTTTTTTTATTATTTTGATAATTAATATGTTTTTGCACCGCGTTGGGCGCCACTTGTTATGGTTATGATGATTTGAATAATTATAATTTGTTTTTATATAATGAATGAAGCTAATATTTTTCGTTATTCTTTAAGAGCCAAATTTATATTATATAAATAGATATTTCTGCCCCTGTAATAATAATTGCCAGCGAACGTCACTGTTCTCTCGTCACGCTACCAACAATTATTTTTTTTCCCTTGCCACGGCTAGACAACAGCTGGTAAGCTCTTTTCTCAGAAGGTGGCCGGTTCAAAGCAATAGATACACTGCCACTGGTGACTAACTTCAGTTTATTGAATGATCTTTGTTATGTTAGTTGATCATTGTGAGAAAATAAACAACCAAATATCAAAAAACAATTATCTCCTTTATTCAGGAAGACTTAAAATTACCTGGCCAACGAGAAATAACTTATTACTAGAGTGAATCAAACAAATATTCACGAATAATAATGATGAATCAGATCATGGATAGATAAACAGAACCTCACTTTTCGTGAATGTAAAATTTTCTGTTATTGTTCAAAGTAAAGTGAAATAGCGTTCTTCGAATGTGCAATTGGTTATTTGTGAAATAGTTCTGGACCGGAAATACACTATGAAAGTTTTTATACCTGGTTGGAACTGTTGGTGTTCAAACTATACCATAAAACAGGATGTCATGTCTCCTCTGTTCATTCGCTGTCAGGACTGCAATACCAGTATCAGGAACGATATTGATGTGGAAATCAGCATCAGGATTCGTGGCTATATTATATCATTAAGGTAATATTTGTTTTTGTTTCTCAAATGATGGAATTATTCCATTTTCTTATTAATAAAATTTGTGCGTGCTATCTGCTTGGAAATATTTTTTCATCTCCTCCAGGCTTTGTTTTTTCTGTCGCTTAGATACATCTTTTTCCTGTTGTTTTCCTATTTGAAATTCTGAATTCGCGCACTGAATTGTCACTTTTCACTGTTTATATTTATCTTACTCAATTTATATATCGAGCTATTTTTCCATACTTATTACTATTTACAAATTCTAATAATAATTGCTTATGATACCCTCTCGTTGCTATTCTCTCACAATTTCTAACTTTACACCTGACCATCTATTCTCTGATTGGCTATTTCTCATAAAGACGTTTGCTGTTCTCTCATTGGCTACTTTTAGTAAGCTACAATTTCATGTACAGTGTGTTTCTAGTTTATAAATGTGATGATTTCCTTTTATTCTTGCAAATTTTGTAAAATTTAGACTTGTAGTTGTCTTTTGAACAATTATGGGTTATGATAATTTTGACAGTGTATACAATTGATCGTTTTATCGTACTTTGACATTTTGTATCTATCCATATTATACAAAGGCTTATAAATAAATAGAACTTCAAAAGTTATTCAAAAAAAATCTCTTGGAACTAATAACTAATCAATAATTATTCTTTTTTGTGGTTTATTTCTTTTTAAAATATTTAACTGGTTTTTCATAACATAACAATACATATATATATATATATATATATATATATATATATATATATATATATATATATATATAATATATATATATATATATATATATATATATATATAGGTTTGTATAATGCCATTTCATAAAAAATTACGGGTAAAAAAAAGTTTGTTTTTGTCAAATATATATATATATATATATATATATATATATATATATATATATTTATTTATTTATTTATCAAATACAAGAGTTCAAGTTAAACTTATTAACTCTTTTTAGCTAATTTGGAGGGTTAATTGACAAATTACATTTAAGAGATATGTGAATACGTTAAAACACACATATGTACAAGATATTTATATATACATTTATATTGGATGGACGTCATGTGAAGAAATTCTTGTGCAAATATTTGGTGGTTCAATTCGTAGAACCTGTCCAGTGAGTTCTTGAATGCATTGAGAGATGGAGATGACACATCAGCAGGAGGTAGATTGTTCCACAGAGCGAAGGCACGAGTTCCAAGCCGGTCAAGAGAATTGTGTCAAGGAAGGATTGGCTAGCGGCTGTGTACGGAGAAACTGTAGACAGGGTCCAATTAATGTTCCGGAAATTGAAGTCACCAGCTATTATCAGATCGGAGTAGGTTTGGTTGAGTTGTTGGATGAAATCATTGAGATGCAGATCGTCAGCAGGTGAGGTAGACGGTCAGCGATAAATGCAAACAAGAACAAGGACGAAATAATTGAAAAATAATTTTAGTCCCAGTATTTCGATGTTTGGAATAGATAAATTCAAATCACGAGGCTCTTTAGAAATGACAGAATTTTTGACGTAAATGGCCACTCCACCGCCCACTGTTGTCAATCTGTCTTGTCGAAACATGGTATAATTGGGTAACTGGTATAGACCTAATGAAAGGCGAGAGTTCAACCATGTTTCAGACAACATGATGACGTCAGGGTTGAAACATGAAGTGACAAGGACGAGATCATTATATTTAGAAGGGAGGGAATTCAGATTAGTGTATAGGATGGAGAAATTCTCAATTAGTTTTTTGGTGTTGATGGTGGTTGGGCTTCATTGAGTTTGATTATTTGCGGTGTACGGTTGATATATTTAATAGTTAGTCCAATCTCGCCTGCGTCGAGCCTCCTTTTCAGTTCACTACGAAGGTTTTGCAGGTTTCTGGATTGCTCCGGAGTGAGATCAGCGCGGATTTTAACTTGTGGGTATCGACCTCCTGCTTTTGCTTTGTTCTTGGGAATTCCAAACGAAAACTTGCAATTGGCGAATTCTACCTTGGCGACGCGGGGACCAGGGCCTGATCTTTGACCGATTCGGTATATACTATTTACGTGGGATTCAATGTCAGGAAGTATGGAACTGATGAATGCACGTACGGCGTTCGAATCATCTTGAGGGTTATCTGATTCATGAAGGCCAGCAATGATGATGTTTTTTTCGCGGCTTATTCTCGATCTCTTTTCATAGTAAATTGTGTCCGAAGGGATTACGGGATTCACAGGGGCATTCGATGGGGTTTTGATTTGATTTAATATAAATATATATATATATATATATATATATATATATATCAAATCAAATCAAAACCCCATCGAATGCCCCTGTGAATCCCGAAATTCCTTACAGGGTGTTCCATATAAAATTCCGCAGGCAAATATCTGGGAAATGAAAGATAATATGCATATTTCGTGAAAGCATGTGATCTTGATGTCGAAGGGTCCTCTTATCAACGTAGAGATTCATCACTAGGCGTAAAAAGTTCCCCCTGTATAGCGAAGTAACATACTTGGTAGAAAGTTTGCTCCGCAGTAAAGTGTGAAAAATTCGTGTTTTTCTGAACCAAACCAGTCTTGTACCGGCCTGGAACAGGAAACTATCCTCCTGCACCATATATATTGGAGACGACGTTGGAAAAATCTCCCTGAAGGCAGAAAATCGGATGGAATTCTGATTAAAAATTGTGATCTGGCGAGCAAGGATTGGTTCTCTGCCGAGGGCCGATCTCCTGAAGGTGCTGGGGGCTTTGTTGTCTTCCCTAGATGAACACTTTTCGAAAATTCCAATGACAAGTTCACTAATTTCGGCGAAATCGACTGGAAAGTCGGAAGAATCTGGTGATGTCCCTGCTACAAGAAGGCTCAGAAAGGAGCAATTTCCTGCCCTGACAGCGACCAAAGATACGCAGAATCAACCCTCGACAACTTATCCTTATCGTAGAAGCTCTAGACTAGTAGCATATATCGACTCTAGTAGAAAAACTGTATTAAATGTTCCAACTTCAAATAGATTCCAAAGTTTGACAAATATGACATGCACCAACCGGAAAGAAATGGTCCAGCGGCTGAACCCGAATCCAAGTGCGCCTCTTCTAGCGGAGGGACCAGTCAAGTTGAGAATTGTACAGAGAGTGCCGACGACTTGAATATGGATGATGCCAACGCGACAGATACTCCACTCACAGTGCAGACTCCACATACAATCAGAAGACAAAACGTTTCTCCTATCACAGTCAGAGATAAAAACAGGTGGGTCACTGTTAATTCTTTTTTCAACAGTAATAATATTAAATTGAACAAACTGTCAAAGAATGTATTTGATGGGATCAAGATTTTTCCCAACTCTCCTGAAGAACAGAGGAAAATATCCAGTATTTTTAAAGATCAAGGTATTTCGTTCCACACCTATAGTCTACCTGGTGATGAAAAATTGAGAGAAGTCCTCAGGGGAGTCCCTGAATTCTTAGATTGTAATGACATCCAGAACGAGCAGATTGAGACAAGGTTCGCCCCGGTCTCAGTGGCACGTATGCGCGAACTGAATTCATCAAAAACTCCTCTGCCAATGGTATTAGTTATTATGTATAAAAAACAAAAACATATCTTCCAAGCCACAGATATTTTGAACGTTCAGGCGACAGCTGAGCCACAGAGACCCAGGGCCTTTGTAGGCCAATGCCACCGCTGTCAGAGATTCGGCCACTGTCAGCTCAACTGCTGTACCGTTTCCGCTTGTGTGGAGTACGGTGAGAACATAACGAGGGAATGCCAAAAGCCTCGTGATGCACCGGACAAGTGTGCGAATTGTAGTGGAGGCCACAGTGCAAATTACCGAGGATGTCTCAAATTTCCTCGGTTAAAGCGCAGGGTGGTGCTGCTTCAAATTAGTACGAACAAATACTTTTTCCCGTGAATTTGGGTATGTCACAAACCTGGGGTGTCATAGGCGGCAACTGCGCGAGGCCACTTTTGATCAGATGAGGATGCTGTTTGCACAGTTTGCAGAAGCTGCTGCAAAATTATCAATCGGTTTTATCCCAACTGATGGGTGAGAGACAGCTTCCGAATTCCATCAAAGTGCTGAATTGGAATTGTAACGGTCTTCTCCAGAACAGACTCGAGTTCATAGAGTTTCTCATAGAGAACAACATTGATGTGGCTTTTCTGCAAAGGACTCGTCTTAATGGACAACCTGTTAGATTCCCCAACTACAAAATGCTTAGAAATGACTGAATTGGGCGCCCGGGTGGTGGTGTTGCCATTTTGGTAAAACGTTGTCATTCGCACGTGCAGCTTGGTATTTCCAATGATGATACCCATGGTATAGAATCAGTAAGTATTGTTTTCAACACGAAGGGGTGGTCCTATTCATTAAATCAGTACCTATAAGCCTCCAAAAAATAGAATACTTCCTGAAGCACTCGATGTGCTTCTTATGGAAATAGATCAACCCGTTATTGTTACAGGTGATCTGAACGCTAAGCACGTGCAGTGGAGCCGTGTTACCAACACGAATGGAGGGCGAATGTGGCAACACAGTAACAGGTATGGATACCAGGTGTTGGCTCCAAGTATACCGCCGGTAACGGTAGACCTGATGTACTCGACATTGCCTTGGCCAGGAATATCCCCTGGAACTGGGACACCGAGTTGATCTCTGATCACAACCCGGTTATTTTGAAGCTGAGAGGTGAACCAGCGCCCCAGACAGATCGTCTGTGTACGAAAGTAAACTGGTAGATGTTCAGTTCACTTCTGGAGACTGCATATTGTGCTCCCGAGAGAATGAATTCTCCACTTGAGTTGGATGAGGCCGTAGCGCGTTACGAACTCATCATTAAATATACCTTGATGGATTCCTTCCGCAGGAAACAGGCTCCCAAATACGATAATGAATTCCCGCAAAGGATTAAGAATTTAATACGTGAAAGAAATAGGGCGAGAAGAACTTTTCAAAGGAGTTTGTTTGTCGCGGACAGAATCCGGGCTATTCAGTTGAATAGGGAGGTAAGAGAAAGTATAACGGAATTCAGGCATGGAAGATTTGGCCATATACTTCGAAATCTAGGAAACAACAATCAATTATGGAAACTTAGTGAAAATTTGAAGACTAAAAAAGCCGATCTTCCCCCTATTGACGGTGAGGGCGGAATGTGCTATCACTCTGAGTCCAAAGCTCGAGCATCCGCAGATGCCATTAGAATGCAATTTGGGCTGAACGAGCATCCAGACGATGATCTAGATCGAAACTTTCTGTTGAAAGATAGGGTTCGTCCCACCTTATGAGAGCCAAATCGGGATGACATTCGTCCGGCTTCGCTGGATGAACTTGAGGCGCACATAAGAGGATTGAACCCTAGAAAAGCGCCTGGTTATGACGGAATTACTGATCAAGAATGATTGAGTATTTTCCGGATAACCAGTTGCAGTCATTGTTGAACATAATAAACAATTCGATGCGCCTTAAAAAATTTCCTCGAAGGTGGAAGCATGCCATCGTGGTGGTGATTCCAAAGGGAAGACAGAACCCGACGTTACCATGAAAGTATCGTCCAATCAGTCTGCTTTGCAGTTCAGCTGAGTGGGCTGAGAAAATCGTCCAGGAAAGGCTTGGCGATGAAGTGGATGACAGAAATGACCTACCGGTGGAAGATACGATAAATTCATCGAATACCAACAACAGTGTCCATGTCATACTTCTTGACATCAGTAAAGCGTTTGATAGAGTATGGCATGAAGGCTCGCTTTTAAAATTGATAGACTTCCACTTGCCTCTGGATCTGGTGAAGTGGCTAAAATCGTTTCTCATGGGTAGGACATTCCAAGTCAAGGTCGACAATTGTCTCTCGGATTCGAGAGCAATTGAGGCCGGCGGTCCTCAGGGGGCAATATTGTTTTTTATGTTCTACGATCTTCACACATCAGACATACCCAGGAGTGAACACGGGAAGATTTCCCTTCACGCTGATGATTGGGCATGTGACTAGGCTGTCGGGAGGGGAGTATCTGTGACGATCCCAGATTTCTGGGCAAAGTGCAGGTCCCTCTCTTGGTAACATGGTAGAGTGCTTAGTAGCTTTGGCGAACTCTCACTCGAACGGTTACTCGTCATACGTTCACACGAGTAATATCAGGTCGAAAGTCTGATATGGCGGTGACCCATTAAACGCTGACAGGAGGAGTCTTGTTAACATGAGGTACCCAGGGGGGGGAGGATAGCCCCACTGGTTCGCCGATGCCTCTTCATATGGCGTTGGACTCTGAGGGGCGTGGTGCTAGATAGTGGACCAATGGAAAACAACACCGTAATTCGGTAGAGACGGGGAAGTTCTTCACCTATGGGTTGAGGTGATTGTATTTCCTGCTGACTCGGCGGGGAGCGGCGCATTAACCCGCTCGGGTACTGACATCCCATAGCCAGTAGCTTGTCTTATCGAGCGGCCCCACACCGTGGCTGAGCTATAACGGTAGCTCGGATTACCTAGCGTGCTGATTGGGCGTATTTCAATTTCGGAATCCCCCTCAAGTTGAGTATTAGTAGTACAGCTTGAAACCGGAAGGTTGGTACTGTGCTGCTCATGGGGAGAGAGAGAGCAGAAGCCCTCATCGATTGTGGGGAGGGTGAAGCTTGCGATTTTCAACTTCTGTTCGCAGAATCGTTGTGTTCACGCTGATGATAAGGCCCTACTTTCTTCTTCAGCCTACCATCTGATGGGTGTCGTCTATTTGCAGAATGCATTAGACGACCTCCAGCAGTAGTATCTGGAGTGGAAAATAAGGGTGAATCCTGACAAAACGCAGTCAGGTCAAGTACCTCGTAGTTTCATTGGATCGCCGACTAACCTGGAGGCCACACGTTAAATTGATAAAAAATAAAATACATAGGAAAATCGCATCACTCTTTCCGTCAGTAAACAGGAAAAGAAAACTTTCCCTGAAAAATAAAGTTATGATCTATAAAATTGTTTTCAGACCTGTCATTTTGTATGCCTCAGCCGCTTGGGGCGAGACCTGCAGAACGAGCATTCGCGTCCTGGAACGGGCGCAAATGAAAGTTCTGCGTGTGATAACGAACGCTCCGTGTTACGTGCAGAACGAACGGATACTTGAGAACTCAAATCTGCCTTCCATCAGAAGTGTCGGGAAGCTGATTTAAAGTCCACTTTGTATAGTACTTTGTATATATGTTATTGTTTTGTTAAAAAAAAGAATAGAATGAATGTCTGTCAAACAAGTCACACGAATACAGCAATTTGAAGATTTACCTAATCGTTTTTATAATTTTGATTCTTCTAGCCAGATAACAGTTCCATTACAGGTAATATCTATCACATTGTGGTTCTTCTAGCCAGATAACAGTTCCATTGCAGGTAATATCTATCACATTGTGGTCCTTCTGATCCTTCAAGAACAGTTCTTGGCGATATATCCATCCAAAAGATGTCTGTGAGAAGAAGTGAACGTCTCAAGAAAAATCAGATTTCAGAAAAAGTCGAGGATGAACAAGACGGTATCGATAATGAAGTAAGGAGTCTAAGAAAAGCAAGTTTGTCTACATCGATTCGTAAGAATAGTCATAAATCATCCGAAGCCAAGGTGAGATCAGTAACTAGTAGTACGCATTGCCAGATTTCACAAGAGAAACTAGAAATCTCCAAGAAAAAACATGCTATTGAAAAAGAGAAAAAACTACGAGAATGGGATTTGCTAGATTTAGAACTAGCATTAAAAATAGCGAATTTGGAAAATGGTAGTAGTGTAAGTGAAGCGAATTCCGAAAATCTCATCGAGAGATCTATAAGTGATTGTGGTCAAGGGTCTAGAGTTGTAGAATGGGTGAACAATCTGAATAATAGTCCCAACGTGGAGCATTGTCTAACTGACAATGTCAACTTAAATGCAGGTAAAAAATATTCAAATGATATTAAGTTCTTCGATAAAATGATAACCAGACAATCAATACCGAAAGATTCACCAATATTTAATGGCGATCCTCTTGATTGGCCAAATTCTATATGTCAGTACAACAATACCACGAGAATGTGTGGATATACTCAAGAAGAGAACCAGTCAAGATTGCAGAAATGTTTGAAAGGTAAAGCCCGAGAAATTATTCAATCATTGCTTATTCTCCCAAAAAATGTTGATAAAGTTATTGAAACATTACAGAAACGCTTTGGACGACCAGAATATTTGATAAACACACTTTTGGAAAAGTCAAAAACATTCCGTCGGTGAGAGAAGATAAAATCAATAATATTGTTGAATTTTCAGATACTGTGGGAAATCTAGTCAACACCATACAAACCTTGAACCGGAAGACCATTTGAGAAACCCAGTTTTACTTCAAGATTTGATATACAAGTTACCCATAAGATTGAGAATGGAATGGGTGAGAAAATCAAAGGATTTGCTTCAAAGTGATTTGAAATTAGTCAAATTTCAAGAATGGTTGGAGAACTTGGCTGATGATGTGTGTCAGCTACAGAATCCATTTCCTTCAAATTCAAAATATGAGCAGAAACAAGGTAGGAAGTTTGAACATACTTATACTACAACTGAAATTGCCAAAAAGGCAAAGGGGTTTCTTTTCTGCAATGAGGAAAATCACCATTTGTCAAAATGTAGCTCATTTTCACATATAAATGTAGACAATCGATGGGATTTCGTAAATAAAAGACGTTTATGTTTTTCTTGTTTGTATTCCAATCACGGAATCAAAAAATATACCCGAAAGAAGTCCTGTCAAATCAATGGTTTTCAAAAAGTGCACAATTCTTTGTTACACAGGGGGTTTTCTGAAAATAAAGAATTAACGCAAAATGATGTATCGAATAATGATACTCGGCACTTTCTACCACATGATAGTGAACGTACTATTCGAACAAATTGTCACATAGTTCAGGAACAAAATCAAGTTGTTCTCAAAATATTACCAGTTCAGTTGAGCAATCGAAATAAAGTGATCAATACATATGCTTTACTTGATGACGCATCTACAGTAAGTCTATTAGATGATGACATTGCAAAAGAATTAGAGTTGAGTGGACCTTCGCGAACACTCTGTATATCGTGGACGAATAGTGGAGTAGATATACAGGATGATTCCAAAATTGTCACACTAAATATACGGGGTATTAATGAGGGTAACAACTTTCTTTTACGTCATTCAAAATATAGATATTGAAAGGATCTCTCAAAACTATCCCCACATTGATAATTTGAAAAGTTTATCTAGGTTGAATGCAAAGCCAGCAATCCTCATAGGACAGGACAACTGGCCCCTACTCATGAGTCATAAATAGGTGGGCCTTGGAATGGACCGGTTGTCAGTAAAACTTTATTGGGATGGGTTTTGCATGGCAATGTAAAGAATATTTTATTGGGTAAAGTTGAACAGAGACAGTTTACTTGTCATATCCAAGGGAGTGAGAAGGATGATCTGGATTTACTTCATGATTTAGTGAAGGAACAGTGGAAACTGGTAAACATGGCAGTTGAAATGAAGGAAAGCTTTACTATTACAATCAGAAGAGTGGAAGAAAACAGATTCGAAACTGGTCTACTATGGAAAGCAGATAATATTGTACTTCCTGAGAGTAGGAAAATGCTATGAAGAGACTGAACTACTTGGAGAAGAGAATGGATAAAAATTCGATGTTTGCTGAAGCCTACTGCACAAAGATGGAAGAATACATTGGAAAAGGGTATGTAAAGAAACTCAATAAAGAAGATTCAGATGAAGAAAATCCCAAAATATGGTATCTTCCTCATTTTGGTGTGGTAAATCCGAATAAACCCAACAAAGTTAGAATAGTTTTCGATGCAGCAGCAAAATCTGACGGATCATGTCTCAATGATTTTCTTTTGACAGGACCAGACCTATATAATTCTTTTGAACTTCAGGTTCCACAAAATAGCATTTGTAGCAGATATAAAATAAATGTTTTTACAGGCGAAAGTACGAAAGGAAGACAGATTCGCTCGAATATTCCTTTGGCGTGGAATGAAACGAACTGGAGATCCTGAGGAATACGAAATACAAGTGGTATTTTTTGGAGCAAAATGCAGTCTATCTCTAGCACAAGAAGTGAAGAACAAAAACGCCTTGGATCATATGGAGAAATATCCAGCAGCAGCCCATGAAATCGTGAAGAAACATTACATGGATAATTATCTGGGAGGTGCTGAAAATGAGGAGGAGGCAATCAAAATGGTAAATGAAGTTATCAATATTCACAGTAAGGGGGGATTCACTATTTGTAATTGGATATGTAATAATCAACGTGTCTGGAAAATATTAGCTCAGAACTGATTGCTGATCAATGCAAGAACTTCAAACTTGACAATGATATGAATTCAGAAAGGATATTAGGCCTATGGTGGAACCCTCAAGAAAATGTTTTTACGTTCAGGACGAAATTTCATAAAGTTGATTCAGATATTTTGGAACTGAAGCGTCGACCGACGAAGAAGGAAGTGCTGAAAGTTATAATGTCACTTTTTGATCCCTTGGGCTTTTTAGGTAATTTTACCATTCATGGGAAGATATTATCACAAGATATTTGGAGAATGCATATAGGATGGGATGATGAAATTCCAGATTCAGTTAACAACAGATGGAAAATATGGCTTGGAGATTTGAAGAACATCGGAAACTGCAGAATACCAAGAAGATATTTTGCAATAAAATCCTCTTGAGAGAATACAACAGAAATACATATATTTTGTGATGCCTCAGAAAATGCCCATGCCACTGTGGCGTATCTGCGACAGAAATATGGTGAAAATGTTGATTTGTCATTTTTATATTCTAAATGTAGGGTGGCACCATTGAAGCAACTATCGATTCCAAGACTGGAACTCCAGGTAGCGCTGATTGGGGCAAGATTGGGACATTTCTTGAGTTCAGAATTGGAAATGAAAATAGACAATTTTTTTTATTGGAGTGATTCAAAAACTGTTTCATATTGGATATGTTCAGAATCACGTAGATTCAAAGTTTACGTATCTCATCGTGTAGGAGAAATTCAGGAACTCACTGAAGCAAAGAAAACGTTGCAGACGAAGCCACAAAAAGAACTCAAGAAATAAATTTTTCTGAAACTTCCAGGTCGTTGAGTGGACCAAATTTCCTTCGGGACCCCTCTTGGACATGGACAAATCATATTGTCAAAATAAATGATGATCACCTTGAAGAATCTGAAACTAGAAGAAAGTTTGTAGCTTCTATTATAAGACATGACGAAATATTATTATCAGAAGCCCTTCCTGACCCAAGAAGATTTTCTAAATGGAACAAACTGGTGAGATCTACAGCTTGGATTTTGGGATTTCTGCAGAACTGTAAATCAAGACAAAGAATGAGAACATAGCTCCCACTGAAAGAAATGGAGGAAGCATGTTCATTATTATATAGAAGAGTTCAACAGGAAAACTTCTCTGACGATTTGTGTTTGCTTCAGAATGGAAAGTCTTCGTCAAACTCCAGTAGACTATACAAATGCCACTGCATACTGGATGGAAATATATTCGACTGTGGGAAGATTGGAAAATTCCTTATTATTGAGTGAGTTCACGAAAAGACCTATAACTTTAGATTCCAAAAATGCAATTACCAAATTATTGATATGTAATGAACATGGAAACGTGAATCATCATGGAAAAAAAACAGTTATAAATAACCTGAAACAGAAATTTTGGATTTTGAGACTAAGACCAGCAGTCAAACAAATTTGGAAGAATTGTTATCAATGCAAAATTAGAAACAGTAAACCACAGATTCCATTGATGGGACAATTACCTTCATGCAGACTGGAACCAACACTCAGACCGTTTTCAAAAACAGGAATTGATTATTTTAGACCGATTTTAGTTTCGGTGAAGAGATCTCACGAAAAAAGATATGGAGTGATCTTCACTTGTATGGCGACTCGGGCAATTCACATCGAAATTGCTCATGATTTATCTACCGAGGGTTTCTTGAATGTATATCGACAGTTCGGATGTAGAAAAGGATTCCCTTCGGATATATTTTCAGACAATGAGAGCAATTTCAAAGGAGCTGAACGGGAACTGAAAGAAAAATTGGAAGGATTGAATCAGGATAAGATCATGAGAACTTGTACTCTACGAAAACACAGTATGGCATTTCTGTCCACCACTTTCACCCAATATGGGGGGAGCTTGGGAAAGACTGATCCAGTCGATAAAGAAAAGTCTCAAACAAGTTTTAATACAGAAGTTTCCATCGAAGTATATTCTGAGAACGTTACTGACAGAAGTGGAAAATATAATCAACAGTAGATCTTTGACACACGTATCACTAGATCACGAAGATGCTGAAGCGTTGACACCTAATCATTTCTTGATAGGTCCTGATTACTTGGCCACTATCCCGATGAAAACAAATGACAGAGATTTGTGTTTATTAACAAAATGGAGAGCTGCACAACGATTATCCGACCTATTCTGGAAACGATGGCTGCAGGAATATTTGCCTACACTAGTACGAAGAGAGAAATGGCTAACAACTGGAAAAAATATAGAAGTTGGCAATGTGGTATTGGTTACTGATCCAAATGGACCCCGAAACTCTTGGCCACGTGGGAAAATTACGGCAGTTTACCCTAGAAAGGATGGAATCATTAGAGTAGCAGACGTCAGGACCATAAATGGAACACTTCGTCGTCCAGTCAACAGAATTTGCATATTGGATGTGGGAACGAAAAAGAGTAATTGAGTTCAATAACTTCAATTACGGGAAGGAGAATGTCGGGAAGCTGATTTATAGTCACTTTGTATAGTACTTTGTATATATGTTATTGTTTTGTAAAAAAAATAGAATGAATGTCTGTCAAACAAGTCACACAAATACAGCAATTTGAAGATTCACCTAATAGTTTTTATAATTTTGGTTCTTCTAGCCAGCTAACAGTTTCATTACAGGTAATATCTATCACAAGAAGTATCATCAGGGAACACAATCAGAAAGTATTCGATTGTGCAATAGCTCACGAGAATCCTCTTGTGAGCCGAGCTCACGTTTCAAACGTCCCAGGCGCTCTCTGGAGTGATGGGCTATTTATTAATCCATACAAGGTAGGGGAAGCGGCATCCTTCATGAAAATTTATATTTTCAAAACTTTCAGATCAAAAATTATTTCTTGGCTATTTTTGAGAATCAACACCATGGCAAGGACTGAAGATTCTTCTTCAGTCCTTGTTCAATCAAAATTCAAATTTCGTGAATGGCTGTGGCCCACTTGTTTTTATGTTGAAAGAGTGAGAGCCTTCGTGTTACACTCGAATATAATAGTGATAGTACACCCTGATCACTAGGTGTCATCCGTAAGGGCGTCGCAACATCGACGCCCATTCTTTCAAATGGCATCCAAGATTTTTCAATGATTTTTGCGATTCCGCCTCAAATTCGGAATTTAGCTATAAAGCAGACTTATAGTTTTTCTTGAAAACTGATGAAAAACAGCAACGTCATTGCATATTATAAGGAGGGCCATGAGCGCGCAAAATGAATGTAAAATGGTTCAATTTTCAAATGCAGAAAAGTTGGATATGACATGTATTTTTGGCGAAGCAAGAAGGAATGCAAAAGACGCGGTGAGAATATACGACAGAAGATTACCGTCAGACAGAACATTCACTAGCTTAGCCAAATCTTTGGCACAGAATGGATGTTTTAATGAAAAAAAGCGGTGGAAACAAAAAACGAGTACAGATGAGAATCACACTGTAGGTCAAATGGTATTGGAACCACATAGTTCTACCAGACAAGTAGCAATGGATTGTGATAATTTGAAATCGTCAACGAATTTTGTCAAAAAACAAATTCCATCCCTACAAAATACATCTGGTTCAGGGACTACAGCCAGGTCATAATCATTATTGCTCATTGTTCATGACTATAATCTATTCTCATATTTGAGAGATGCTGAACTTCATTGCATGGTTGTCCACCCATATTCATGATGATGATCAGGTTCTGAACAAAATATTATGGAGTGATGAAAGCCGTTTCCATAACAACGGTATATTGAACAAACATTATTGTCACTATTGGTCTTACTAAAGAATTCTCAATAGAGAGAGGTACTTGCTTTCCCTCCAGCATGTGTTACCGGAACTCTTGGAGAATTTACAAATGAGCATGTGGTTTCAACAAGATGGGGCACCTCAACTTAATAATATTTGGATGACACTTTTAATAAGAAATACATTGGAAATGAGGGCCAGATATGACTCTTCTGGATTTCAATTTGTGGAGGTATTTAAGTTTTTATGCGACTTTCACAAAATATAGATAATTGAAAAAATAGTATTACATATTTTTGTGCTTCCATATTGCGGGCGACCCTTTTAGCTGTCACGAATCAAGAAATATCAAAAAGGTACAATATCTGTATTCTACGTAAAGGGAGGCAATTTGAACACTTACTGGAATAATTCATGTTATCACTTTAATTATGAGTGTGCTATATGGCTGAATTCAGAATTTTATTCGGAATTGCAAAAAGCATTGAAAAATCTGGGATGCCATTTAAAAAAATTGGCGTCGGTGCTGCGACGTCCTAACGTATGACGCCTAGTGATGGATCTCTTAGTGAATAAGAGGACCCTTTGACATCAAGATCATCTGTTTTCACGACATATGGATATCATCTTTCATTTCCCAGATATTTGCCAACAGAGTTTTATATGGGACACCATATATATATATATATATATATATATATATATATATATATATATGGAATATACAGAATTTCAGATGTGGCACCTATAATTTGTGGGGTGAACCTTAGACCTAATGAAGTGGAATTCAATGACACGAAACTTCGTGCAACACTGATAGGTCACCAACAAATGTCAGTATAGGCCAATCCACCACACCAAAAGTATCACTTCTAGTGCGTTTCGAGTAACGCAAAACAAATAACGGAAGAAAGAGAGATTTGTTTCGATTCCAAAAAAGCCACCATCCGCCTACAGCTGTTTCATGGTTTTCCAATCATCAGGACGGCTTGTGGTCTTTCTCGAAATTGAACCAAATCTCTCAGAGTGCCAATACCTACCGGCAAGTATGAAAATGTGAAATGCACAAAATTTCAGATATGACACCTATAATTTGTGGGGTGAAGCTTAGACCTAATGGAGTGGAATTCATTGACACGCAATTTCGTGCAACATTGATAGGTCACCAACAGACGTCAGTATATGCCAATCTACGACACCAAAAGTCTCGCCTTAGACTCGTTGCAGTCTAATGAGCCGTTTATCTACATACAAATAATTATTCATGTGAGTGCTAATTAATTTCGCCAACGAAAACCAACAGATTCTCCCGTTGCATATATATATATATATACATTTATTTATCTGTGGATCACAATAATTTTGTTGAGCATACGCGTGAAGAAGCACTTTTCTCATCTTCATTCCGTGGTATAGTATGGTTGGAGTTATTACTAAAAACGGTGATTATAAACGATTCTGTGAAAATAAAAATGGTGTATTAGTTTATTCCAAAAAGATGTCGTCTTGAATATCAGAGAAATTCACCCATGTAACTTCGCCCTTATTATAGAAGTGTACCATGTGTGAAGTGAACAATATGCATATCAAATTCTGAGATAGAACACCTCGTTTCAGAACAACCCATTGTTGAGCTTTTGTTGCCCTTGGGCCAGGAATTCGCAAAACACGTTCTGCGAGATTTCCTCTGCCGGGGATGTGAAATTACGTTGTGGTCAAAATTAAAAAAACACCATTGTAAATACAAGGCCAACGTGAATTTCCAATAATACTATAAAGCAGTACTGGTGTTGTCATACAATGAATTGATTTGGGCCCATGTATATTTACAAAAGAATTGTAATTGATCATTGTGAATTTACAATCCATCATCACAGGCTTCAGGTAATTTCACAATAATATCGAGAACTCACATAATCATTGAAATTTCAAATTGTGGTTTTGCCATGAGAAATTCTCAATTGATGTGATTATACAAGAAAAAAATACATTGTGAATTCGCATATTGAATGATTTTCACAATTTGATTTCACAACATGTTTGTATAATTAGTGGGTACATTCACAAACATATGGTGAAAGTAACATGTGGAATCACAATACTCATCTAGTTGAACTGTGATTTAACATTGTCATTATTAATAATGATTTCACAAGTATTCTGGAGACTGCTCAAGCCGAACTGTTTACTGTGATTTCTCAATAAATTTGTGAATTTCCTATTCTCTTGTGAAATTTCACAACCACAAAGGTAATCAAATACAGTGAAAATCTAGGGCCACTGATTACCCATGATTTCAATTGTTATTTTACAAAAAAAATTCAGTGTATGACTGAAACGAACAACCCTCTAATTTATTAGTTAATCAAGGAATTTCTGTATGTTACAAAAATTTTCAAGATGTACCAGTCTGCATGTCCATAATGTTACTATAAGAAATAAAAGGTTTTCTATTTGGTTCTCTATCAACACTATAAAGTGTATAAAACAAAAAAAATTAGATACACAGAAAGTGGAAAAAATATGATAATCAATATTACTATGAAGAATTCAAAATGCAAACATGGAGTTTTGTCCAAATGAGGGGTTGAAACAAATCTGTTTATATATTCTGTATACATCTCGGATGCCTTAGACAATCGAACGCAGGACGATTCACTGTATACTGATTTCGGTTAAGCATTCAACAAGGTTGACCATAATCTCCTTATGTCGAAACTTGCTGGAATTGGTATACGGGAAAATCTCCTGAGATGGCTTTCGTCATATCTGCATAATCGTAGTCAACTTGTGAACATAAATAGATACATGTCTTTACCTTTCGTGGTAACCTCGGGAGTCCCACAGGGCCCACTTTTGGGTCCTCTGCTGTTTTCAGTGTTTATCATTGATATTAACAGTCATTCCAACCATTAATAGATATTGTTATATGCTGACGATTTGAAAGTATTCAGAAAAGTATTAACAATTAGGGATTGCACGAAGATTCAAGAAGATCTAAATAGGTTCACTGAATATTGCAACCGTAGCAAAATGAAACTTAACGTTAGTTTTTATGCGTGTATATCTTTTAGCAGAAATATTGCTTCAATTGAATTCCACTATTCACTGGAAAACAATATTGTCAAGTATGAAAAATATTACCCAATAGGAATTTACCAATCATTTCTTTTTCAGAATTCAAAATTAATTTACCAGACTTAAAAATAAAATTCAAACATAATTGAACCCAAAGTGGAAAAATCCGTAGTTCATTCATTCTACAGTAATTCATCATCTAGTATAACATTTATTGAAATACAGTATTTCCTGCAGATTCAAAGTTCAACGCTAGTCATTAACCAGGGTTTGGATTTCAGTCCGGTATTGCATTCATCAATAGCAAGAACGGTGATTCTGCAAGTCAGCGATATTTTTTCTATAAATGAAAGTGTTTTTTTTAAATCAGGCTCTTGGGTTTTATGCTGCTGGTCCACGGTGACACATCTCCTTCCCTTGGTTTTCATTATAATGTAAGTGTTACTTCATTTGTTTTTTGGTACATACCCCCATTGTTCACTTCAGTCGGTAATTTTTGTATTCATCATTGTTATCTTCGTTTTCTTATAATTTTAATGATCCACAAGAGTTTTTACTGCACTCAGTATTTTTGTTTTCACCATCATGTATGTTTTTGTCTCCTTATATTTTTAATAAACACAATAGCTTTCACTTCACTTTTTCATTTCACTATACCATGGTGGTCACAATCAGAGAAGTGAAATGTTTTAACCTCTCGCAAGCCAAGCAAGATAATCAGTGGGCAACCTAAACAGTTAGGGGAGTTTCACAGGGTCTCCCAAAGTAGGGCGTGACTTTATGGTGGAGGCGCGGTCTTCGTTCTTGGAGGTTTCATTCTTCATAATGAGCCTGCAACAAAAAATGTCGAAGGTTAATAGCAAATAAACTTTTTCTGAAATATATTTTTTCTCTTTCAATATTTCAATTGTGAAATAAATGACTATACCTGGTGTGAGTGATCGTTTTTGTTTTCAATATATTTTTTTTTTTCAATTAAAGTGAACAAGCTGTATTTTGGTGTATTTATTTTATGATGTATTTAGGATTTCCAATGGTTTTCATTTCCTTAATTTGGTTCAAGAAGTTTCAGAATTACCGAAAACATTGGTTTGGTTATTTGATTTTTTGCTAGAAATTCATTTTTATTCTGGAAAATGATTTAGAAATCGCCTCTTATTATCTTGTCGTATTTTTCTATTCTAAAGCAAAAACAAACTCGAGTTTCCAATATCCTCAAATATAGTTTGTATGCAGTTTTTTTATTACTAGGTGTCTTTTATCTTCGAATGAAAATATGAACAGTTAATTTTTTATCTTCCTTAGTTAGAGAACAATACATATTTTTTTGTTTATTTTTTTTTTCCATAATAAATAACATTTTTACGTGGAATATTTTTGCTTGTGCGACATTTTTTATTTTTAATTAATTTTTCTACTTTTCCACATTTTTGTTTTCCCATTTATATTTATTTGAGGTATTGCTCACATATTTAATCCCTGTTTTTGGACATTCCGAGAATAAGAAGGAAATAAAATATATTGAAGTTAGCAATATTCATTTGGTCCCTTCGACCTTCTTCTAGGAATAATATTTTGGGAACTTTATATATTTTTTGAGATATCGTAGTGAATACAGGGAAATACCTGTTGCTATCAAGCATACTATATTATCGCAAAAACTATATCCCCAAGTTAATCCTTCAACCAAAAATGTTTATTTTATAGTTATGTTTGTTAATTGAAAAGTAGTCTTTCTTATCTTATTAATAATGTTTTAATTGCACATTTGGAAGTAATATGACCTATTTTTTCCACAAACTGGAGATTGACACTTTTTCTTTTTCTTCATTCAGAGGAATGAATCTGAGCTCAGAAATTTCTTCAAGATGTTTGTTGCTAAGAAAAAAATTATCTGATTTTAAATTATCAATTTATTCCTGAGTTTTTTTAAATAGTATCCAGTTGAATGATGTCGATCATCATATGGGGGCAACATCAACCTGCAGATGGCGGAGTTACATTTTTACGTTTCAAAAATAATTTGTTAACTTCGAAATATTTTCTTTATTAAGCATGAACTTTTTTCTCATGAATCAGATTGATGCTCCTCGACTCTCCAGATTTGAAAATAATCTGCTACTTGTGTCAACTTCGAAATGAAGATTTTTTTCTAAATACGATTTTTTTATGGAACAGAAGTTTTGAATTTGTTCTAGTCTTTTACTCAGAAATATATTTCAGTTCCAATTCATCAAAATATTATTTCTATCTTGAAAGTTCAATCTTTTGTTTGCAAAGAACTTTTTTAAATTTATAATTGGTATTTTTGTCTACAAAATCACATTGCTAATCTCGGAAATAACATAATTGACCCCCAATACATTTACTTCAAAGTATATTTTTCACTCAGAAGAAATCTTTCTTTTTTTCGAAATAATGTTGGATATTTTTATTGAAATTCCATCATATAAATTACCCACACATTATTTTATTGATTTGAGCATTATTGCATGTTTATTTGTTGAATGTATGATATAATTCATTATCGGTGTGGAATGATTTCCTGGTTCTCATTCGAAAATGAATGACTTGAATAAATTTTTTTTTAATATTGAGTTGTATGGAAAATATTTTCACCAGAATATAAAAAAAAAATATTTGTTTGTAGTGAAATGAATTCCATGACCCAACTGGGAAAACCTACGTTTAAGAGAAAAATCAATTCGAAATTCATTGTATGTTGCGTATAGAATCGGAAGGAAACTGTTTCAATTATTTTTATCATTACATTATTTTTCATACCCTATTTACATATTACATTCTAAGCTCTTGGGAATGTTTTAAACAATTCAAATCTAATTTCCATCTTTTCTAATCATGATTTATTTTCTACGTAAATGACTCCTTCATTGCCATTTTGCTATAATTTTAATATAAGATTAAACGGAACATATACTGGCAGAAAATAAAGGTCGCTGTACGGAAAATACTGTCTTGGAAGTAACTTTATATTTATAAAAGCTTTATCTTTTACGTACTCGGCATTTTTTATCACATCTTGAATTGAGTAAGGTCAGTTCTGCAAATATGCGTCCTGTTTCGGTTAGCAAAGCTAGGATCCAGAAATTATATTCCAGTGAACAGAAAGGAATAATAAACTTCAGTTCTTGAATATGAATAGAAAAATAAATCTCCCACAAAAATCCACAAGACTCCAAATAAAATTGTACTAATGAAAAATTTCAAACCCCTCAAATATATCTCTCGTTAATTTTGTTTTTTCTGAAAATATTTTGTTTTGCAAACATTGATGTCGTATCGTTTGGTGCAATTGTTCATCGATGTTTTCTTCAATTGACTTTTAATATGATTTCTGATGAAATTTTGTAATATATACCGAGTAATTATATATGAGAATAATGAAATGTATACGTAGATGAATAATTAGTTGGGTGACAAATGGAAGTTACCTGTATCACAAGGAGGAACGTGGAAGAATATGATGGAACGTTAACCTGTGCTGAAGTTCTCTTGAAGTGTTACCGAGAGAATAAATGAGTTGATATTATAATATATGAAGTGGTATAGGAATATTTTATGGAATATGAATATTGATAATGTGAAATGAATATAATATGTATGTATACATGAGTTGACAATTGGTATATATGCAAAGGTATAAACGTAGTAATAGGAAGTCGATGAATAGGTGATAAACAGTTGCCCATTAAATGATTTGATTCATATTGAGACGATAAAATCAAAAGTAAATCATGAGTAAGTAAGTACAATTTTGCGCATAGGGGTATTTTTCGTGAATTTGAGGGATAACGTCTGAACACACTGCCTAGCCAACAGTTTCAGAGCAGCTGCCTATCTGACAGCCCTCTAAATATATACTTTTAGGAAAATGTTTCTTGTGTGGATTAGCCAACCACCTGATTCTGCTGTCTAGCCAACAGCACCCAAATTCCATCAAATTCAAAATGATTCTTGGAAAAAAAATCGAATTGACAATTTACAATTTGACAACCCCAGCCAATTTCATAAAATTTCTAGAATTCGATTTAAGTAATCTTCTTTGGAAATGTGGATATGTGATAATGATGATAATGATAATCTAGTAGGGAGTCTTGTAAAGTTTTGGGAGTAATTGAGCAAGGTTTTTTTTTAATTCAACAATGGATTTTTGCGATTAATTTAAAAATTTGATTCCGAAAGGTGGTATGTTATGTTGTGTGGGAGTCTTTGAGACATAGAAGTCATGAGATATTTTTTTAATTCTTTTAAAATAACATGAAATTTTTTTCTCGTTCTTTAAAAAAAAACATCTTTTTTGAAATATTTTTAATGCTTATTATTGGGTTTAGTGGCATGTAGACAATATTTCATTTTTATCTGTCATATTTTTTAATTAGTTTTTGTTCGAAATAGGACCAAAAATTATTTTTGTTTGTACTGTTGAATAACAAGATATGAATATGTGTATATAATGCAACTGAATGATAAAATTTTGATTATGTCCCACTTTAATTTTTTCTTTCAATTAAAAATATGAATAATTATTTTTTTGTAGAATGAAATTGTGCTAGAAAATGGATGGAAGGAACATGTAATATAGGCTACTTTCCAAAAAGAATAAAATATATATTGAATAGAACTCAAATGTTTCAGTGATTGTTGAATAGTTAGAGGATAATACAGTCATTTTTTCATGATAAGTTATATCTGTCTTCCATAATTAATAATCCAAATACTTCTCTAAGAATACTTACTGCGATTTATCTCCTTGTATGTAACACCGAGACCACGGAGGCACGTCCCGGCAGCAGGCACTGACACAAACCAGAAAGAATGGCCCATCTCCAGAAACACACGTGAGCAGCACGGCATCCGAGTTATCCCATTGCAAACTCTGCAAGGAAGGCATCCACATGTTTTATTCAATCGTTATTTCGAAACAGTCACACTAGCTAGGACGAGAAGACGAGCATACCGGAACCATTGCAGAACCTGATGGACGTACCTGTTCGAAAACATCCCAGATCATGGCATCCTGGAATTCCAATTGCGCTTCCCAGCTGATCGTGATGTGAACATCCACGAGTGGCAGAACAACCTCAGGAGGTCCTGATGTTATGTTAGAACACAGTTTCGATTATCAGAACTTCGTCACTACGGATCCAAGCAGTGCAGAACTGAAATACATTTGTAGATGAAATATGGGCCAACCGAAACCCGAAACCACAGTTCATGCTGTTTACAGGTGGTAAACATTTGTCATCAGACATCCTGTCATCCGTTCCAGAAACAGACACCAGTCGTCCAGCAAACCATTTTGGGGGAGAGCCGTGATAAACATTTGTCATCAGTCATCCCGCAAGCTCCTGAAGCAGCCACCAGCCGTCCAGCCATGCGTCAATGCGTCCAGCAAGCCATTTTGGGGCACACCCGTCTTCCGTTAGGCGGAATCCCTAAATGTACCATGTGGGGGTACAACAGCTTTAACTTCAGTTGGATCGCTCGAAGACAGAAGAAGAAGAAGCAGACCCAACACCAAGAGATGGAGCCACGAAATACATCGCATGGACATGATAGATATTATACCAGACTTTTGTGACCAATGCCGGACTTACGATTCGTTCATGCCACGTGAGAACTCTGATAAATGGTAATTTTTTGTTTGGTTTACTATTTCATATTAATTCATGTTCTTGTTTTATTCTCGATATTGTTTAATTTTTTTTTACTTTCATACTTTTTTTTAATTTTATTTTTTATATCCCACATAATAATGTGAGTTGATTTCTTTGTTGATATATACATATATGCATTCCTTAATTATAATATTCTTTTAAAGCTGTAGGCCAGCTTTTCTGGAGGGGGGAAATGTGTCAAGTATGAAAAATATAACCCACTAAGAATTTACCAATCATTTCTTTTTCAAAATTCAAAATCAATTTACCAGACTTTAGAATAAAATTCGAACATAATTGAACCCAAAGTGGAAAAATCCGTTGTTCATTCATTCTACAGTAATTCATTATCTAGTATAACATTTTTCGAAATACAGTATTTCCTACAAATTCAAAGTTCAACGCCAGTCATTAACGAGGGATTGGGTTTCAGTCCAGTATTGCATTCATCAATAGCAAGAACGCTGATTCTGCAAGTCAGCGATATTTTTTCTATAAATGAAGGTGTTTGTTTTTAATCAGGCTCTTGGGTTTTATGCTGCTGGTCCACGGTGACACATATCCTTCCCTTAGTTTTCATTATAATGTAAGTGTTATTATTTGTTTTTTGGTACATACCCCCATTGTTCACTTCAGTTGGTCATTTTTGTATTCATCATTGTTATTTTCGTTTTCTTATGATTTCAATGATCCACAAGAGTTTTCACTGCACTTAGTATTTTTGTTTTCACCATCATGTATGTTTTTGTCTCCTTATATTTTTAATAAACACAATAGCTTTCACTTCACTTTTTCATTTCACTATACCATGGTGGTCACAATCAGAGAAGTAAAATGTTTTAACCTCTCGCAAGCCAAGCAAGATAATTAGTGGGCACCCTAAACAGTTAGAGGTCTCCCAAAGTAGGGCGTGAGACAATATAGTCAACAGAATGGACCGAATCAAGGATATTGGTGTATACTTCGATACAAAAATGACTTTCCCTATTTTGAGTTTTTCATCAATTCTTGCAATAGAGCTTTGGGATTTTTCTACAGAACGTACAAGGACTTTGATGATGAGGCAGCCATCAAATCTATTTATTATGCTTTTGTTCACATCCACATTTTAATGTTTATAAATTACGATTAGGAAGACTTCAAGATAGATTCGGAGGGTTTCTCCACTTTAACATAACGAAGGTTTATATAACTGTTCGTATAAGTGAAAAACGTTTTTTTTTTATACAGCTTCTCGACGGATAATCACGGATTTACTTTTAATGTATAATATCATAACAAATTGTTACGATTCCTAACTCAGTGCAGATGATTTATCATCACGTTCCGCCAAGTTACAATGGAAATCGGCTGTTACTAGTCCTAGCTACCATATGAATATGGGTAAAATTCTCCAGTCACCAGATTGTGTTATTTTTTAACAATTGTGAAACTTATCTTCAATTTTTGAATTCATATATGATCAATAAAATTTAGTTTATTTCTATAGATCCTTAGATTATCGAAATATCTGTTATTAGTGTTATTAGTGGATGCATGTATGGGTATTTTACCGGTTTGTATCCTTAACTCGAAATAAATAAATAGATGTATGGAACAAAGTTTTTAGACTATAAAATTTTCAATTGGATGCCAGAATGATTCGATAACTGAAAATGCAAAATTCTTATGAAAGAGTTTTTTTCCCTCTATCAACAATATAACGAATGCTTTTCCAAAAGTAGTTCATTCAAAATTTACACGGCTGTTCCATTTATTGTACGATATTGCTGAACCTGTTGGTATTACGTAGAGTTCACATACTTGTATGTAGATTTGTGGTTGCCGTGAAAGCTCGTTTTTCGAAATTATCGACCTTATCGATGTACAACCGATGTATTTGCCTATGTGCTAGGCTGACCAATCAAGTTGTCTGTCTCATCCAGTGGACGTTTTCCCCATCACCTGAATATGAAAATAATTATGAATATTATATTTGTATTTATCCTTGAGGTGTTTAGATGTAAATCAGATGTGATATTTACAGAACAAAAAATAAACTCTCCAAATGAAATGAATTTAAAAACTAATTCAACAACTTTCAACATGAGCTGACCAATTATTCGAGAAATTGATTTGAATGGGATCAGTCAAAAATATAAAAATTATAAAAAATTCAAATTTTAATTGTACTAAAGATTTTTGGATGATATTTCTAGGATACATTTGTGAAAATATTGAAATATGGCCAGATACTCCTTTACAGAACTTTCATGTGACATAAAACTTCCAAATTTATGAAAAATACACCTATTCTCAAGATATTCTCTCTTCTTTGAAGCAAACATTGAGATGAGCAAAGATTCAGAGATTTTCCTATGAACAAAAAATTGAGGTGAATGAAGTAGAAGGTAAGCAAAGGTGAAGGAATTATAATTGCAAAGAATTCTCAACCAGCTGGAATTTCTTTGTCGATTTTCCAAATTTTGTACCCTTTTTGTAATAAAATAAAATAATTAATTTTCGTGCAAATTCAATCAAATAACAGCATTGGTGCTACTGCGATTCCAATTGAATTCCTACTCTCAGTTCACATTACTCGTTCTTCATTGTTATTTGATTGAAGAAAAAAAAAACATGTTAAAAAGGGCAGTAAGATTTCTGATAAAACTCTCACATTTCTTCCAACCTCCAATTATTTTCTACCCTTGAATTACCTTGATTTTTTCCGATACTGGGGAATCTGACATTAAATTCGTCTCAGGTAATTTCAGCGCCGACTCGAAGTTGAAATGATGTCAATTTTACCAACCATATTGAAACTCACACACTTTCTCACTAGAGGTAATCACCGACGCTGGTGAGCATACCTCCTCAACCGAAAATTTTGCCGAGTCTTCTGGTATTTCCAACCAGAGGTAGTGTTCTTCAAGAGCTCAACATCCATGAACTCGGAACCGCCAACATAACATCCCCTCCGAAGGACGGCTTAACCTAATAACGGAAGTATAACCACCGTTTTGAGGTTATAACTTTGGAGTGGAAGATTATAATAGCCACCACGTGTTCGCCACTTTCAAGTTCATGAGACCTGTTGCAATTTTTAGGATATAACTTTGAAGTTCTGGGTCATGGTGCCTGCGACGAAGCGCCACTGTCAAGTTTTGGAAAAGTTAGTTCTACTGGCCATTTTATAATGATAGGAACTTTAATGTGATATATTTTCAGTTAAACACTGATTTTGAATGAACACCACTTTGAAGTTACATTCTCCAAAAGCCGACATATTAAGAAAACTATGCTGGGTAAACATTGTTAGAGAAATGAACGAACAATTCAATGAATATATATTTGTCGTCATTACTGAATCAAGCGTAGTGATTTATTACGTGAATATCGGTTTCAAGTAGCCAAGATTGATGAAAAAAAATAGTTTTAGTATTATCCCGTTCGGAAGTACCCTTATTCATTATCCTAACGTGTATATTATATATACTTTCACTTATAGTCGAGTGTTAGAACTAAATCAGGCAAAATGAAAGAATGACGAACTTTCATCATAAAAATATGATGTAGGACAGTGACCAAGCTACATATCAATCACACAAGTGACAGTCAGTTAAGTTCAACGTGTCAAGTGTCGGCCACTAGATATCCACGTTTTCGCCAGATGACCACAACGATGGAGAGATCCAGGAACGTAGTCAAAATGTAGCGGCCACCTTATTCTGATAGCCGCCACGTCATAGAATGGTGTATATAACATGGCAGTGGTTGTGGTCAAACATCTCAAAGTTTTCGGGATCGTGGCGGCTAGGTTCCATCCACTAAAAATGCTACCCGTGTGGTGAGCCAACTTTTAGGGGTATGACATATATTAAATTTGTTATATATTATGTCATGGTTTATATATTTTTAAGCTCGTGCAGCTCTTCCAGACGGATGAATCTCCCCAATCCCATTGACTGAGTTTTGATTAGACTCCAGAATACTGGGCAAGCGTATGTAATTGCTGGCCTAATCAATTATTCATAAATCAAAACTGTGTTTTCCATGGATAGTTCAGAATTACGTGGAATGCGGGGATATGTTCGCTTAATTGCGGCAGACCCCTCTGTAATACTAACGTGATATGTTTGAACATTATCATACGCTTGTCCAATTCGACTCCCTGGTATCTTATTTGTCCACTTGTCTGTTCTTCACCCTTATCTTCTCGATTATATTTACATTTTTGAATTTCTTCGAGAAATTAATAACCTCCACCTTTTGACGGTTGAGATTATTCTTGGTATCTTCCAGATACGGTATGGTCAACCAATTCAGACGAATCTGGTGCTGTCTTGCAGCCACTTCACTCGTGAACGGAGCGGTATCGTCCGCATATAGGGCCTCATTCATGCGAGCAAAGGCTGGAAAGTCGCACGTATACAGAAAATACAATATTGGCAACAAGCAGGACCCCAACTGGGTACTCCACCGATCTTGATGGAGACTGGCTAAACGCTGTGAGGTCATATAATCGGAAATTGCACGAGTAACGCCTTTACAACACTCACTCACTTCACACCTATATGGGCATTTCGATAATTAAGTTATCATCATCAGTAGGTAAACTACTCTGGATGAATTGTTATATGTTATTACAATATATACCTGGTGTTTCTAATTGGGTTATGTGATACTTATTACTGTTCCTCAAATCGCTAATGGGATCTCGATGATTCCATGGAGATTGAGATGAACAAAGTGGAATACATCGGCCATTTATCGTCAGTGAGTAAATTTATATTATTATCCAGGTAGTCTAATTCCCTATATATAATCCGTAAATATGTCGTGTAAAACTGGCACGAAAATAATATCTGAAATATCACTTTATGTACAATGCCTGGCTCATAACAATTTTGGGTGACAACGCGGAAACAGGATCAGAATCAAGAAACTATTTTTTTATGCTATGAGAATTATTCTTTTCTGGTAAAAACGAGACATGTATAAAAACTTCTTAACAAAAAATTAAATCGACGAAATACGGAACTGAAAAGTAAAAAATAAAATGAACCTCCTTTGTCTCAGTAACTAAGCTCCTAAACTAATGTAAGTAACTAATTTTGAGTCGGCGCCAAACAAACAAGCAAATGAATTAGGTAAGGCGTAAAATGATGGCATCGAGGTGCGCGGTGACATTCTGATAATTTTTTTGAAGTAATTCAATGATGTTAGTTGATTGTTTGTTTGGCGCCGACTCAAAATTAGTTACTTACATTAGTTTAGGAGCTTAGTTACTGAGACTAAGAACGTTTATTTTATTTATTACTTTTCAGTTCCGTATTTCGTCGGTTTAATTTTTTGTTGAAAAGTTTTTATTTTTCAATTTTTCATGGCTGAAATATACTAATTACTACCTACTTGTTTTTTTATTACTTCCAAAATACTTACTTACCCATCTTACTTCAACTATTACCAGTTAAATGATATGATTACTATTTGTTGTAAAATAAATCATTTTTGTTGTTCTGGTTAGTTTATTTCATTACTTTGTATATCATTCCATCCTCTCATAGAATATAATGGTTTTGACGGATGTGGAACAGAAAAAATGTCAGTAGCGATCTGTCATTGTCAACAACGTATGTGTGTGCTAATGTTCATAAGTGAAAAATCAATTATCCCCTATTTTTCTACCCGTAAGGGTATATAATTCCATTTGGAATCTAAATATAAGGTAAACCCTATCTATTAAAAAAAGAATAATCCAAATCGAAGAACCCAGTTCAAAGTTATGCCTGATAGAATCGGTTAACGGACCAGAATTCAGAGGGTGAGTGATCAATATCCTTCATGTTGCTACCCTTAGGGGTGGATTTCATCTTTCAAATTCAAATGGGACCACCTTCGAAGTACACCCTATCCATTGAAAAAAGAAATATCGGAATCGAACGCCTCAGTAAAAAGTTATGCGTGATCATACATACAAAAAAATGAAAAAAAAATACGGGTTGACAAGAGAACCTCCTCCTTTTTGAATTCGTCGGTTAAAAATATAACTTTCATCAGTCTCAATTCATTGATTGTATAACTTGGATCTATGGCGAGCCTTCATATGACGAATCAAATTGGCTTCGATGAAACTTTTATATCCGCAATGAGTACAAATCATCGAAGCCTTCTTTCCACAACATACCGAAGTATGAACAGCTTCTGGTTTCATAGGACTTTCTACAAACTGAACAGGTGTAAGATCCAGGAACAATCTTTGCATAATTTTGAGTACGACCTATGTCTAACATGCATTATTCATATAATTAATACACTATGTGTGATAGTTTAATTTTCGATACTTCGCACTTCAAATTCACCAAAAAACATGCGAATAAGTCAATGAACTCCCATTATTTCTGGAGCTTTCCAAAATCGTTACATAGATGGAATAATATCATACCCCAAAACTCCAATGCTCTTTATATATTAGCTGACATTCATATTAATCATATTAAACCATTATTTTATTTCATTGTTTTACTTGGAATATCATCGATTCTTCAATTACATTTTCAATAGTAGGGTATATTTCTCCATAACTCTGAGTAACCGGGTACAGAAAGTTTTTTGGAAATAGGTGCCCGAAAACCAGGGTTGCGTTTTGATAAATAAATTGGAACCATATGGAAAATTGTACAATGGAAATTCATTTTGCGATACAGAAGGATATAATATCGTTATAAAATCTGAGGAATCACACTGTAAGAATATATCGCCAGGTTCAATAGCAGATTCTCATACTCGGATCCTAAAGGCTTTCTTTTCGAAGGTCATACACCATTGGGTTTAAGGGGGTTGAACAATCACAGTTTTCAGAAACCTCGTCATCTGGAACGCAGCTTCGCTGTGCAAAAAGTCGAAAACAGAAATTATCATTTTCGTAGAATATCTACATCTGCTAGCCGGTTGTTCGTCAACAATTTCGAAAAATAAATAAAAATTACAAGCGGACCAAATTGGCCCGGCAGGGAACATATTGTAAAACGGTTCGGATTGTTTTCATCACGCACCGAATCGAACCTTCGAGATATGGGAATTTTTCTAAGAAATATAGGTTCACTAGCCGAAGCAGGAAATGGTAACCAATTTTTATGCAACGGGAGAATTTGTTGGTTTTTGTTGGCGAAATTAATTAGCACTCATATGAACAATTATTTGTATGTAGATTAACGGCTTATTAGGCTGCAACGAGTCTAGGGCGAGGTTTTTCTAGCGTTCTTCTCCAAATGAAAACTCGAAACTCTAGCTGTATAGGATGATCACTATCAGCAGTCTAAAGGCAAGAAATAATTGTTGATACCCACGAAAAGTACAAGATAGAATTCCATAGTTCAAAGTTGTATCGCTCAAATAACGGGGGGACGGAGGACGAAGATCAAGCAGTAGCTCCACCCACGACTACACTCGGGATTGATCGACGGAGTCATTACGAATTTGTTTATGATTTTGTGAAATACCACCCTATTGGTAAGGTTATTATTCCCAGTACGAATTAGTTGGGATAGGGGTCCAATTTATTTTCATAACTGGTCAAAACTTGACTTGAGTTCTCAGAAAAAACTTAATAGGGGAAATCTCACGTAGGAAATTCTCGCAGAAAAATAGTCAGTTGATATTTCATTGTGGCCAGGTTGAACTGACTTACCAGAAAGTTTATTCAAGTCAATAGTTCCTTTTTTTCTGGTTGAGCTAGAGAAAAGTCATGAATTCATTGGTCCGTATCGAGATAAGTACTCACGTGCGAGTTAGGGCTTAACTAGTCGGGTTTCAGATAACTACAAAATTTTGTTCACCAGAACCCGTGGGATTCTTTGTTCTGAGTAGAATTTTCCAACCGTTGAAGTAACTGAGCTTCGTGTGGTTAATTTCATAACCTTTACAGAGTGTTATTCAATCAACTTAGTTTTGTTCACAAAGTTCATTCAATTTGTTTCAAATGTGTTAATTTTTTTTTCCAGGCTTCATTCCATTTATTTTATTCACGTATTTATTTCATTCACAAAATCAATTCCCTCAATAAAAGCCATAATTAGAATCAGTTCGTTCTCTTGGAAATACTTGGGGAATTGGAGAGTGTTAGCCAAAGTTACTGGCGACTACTGGGTAGAAGTGGACGCCGACCACACAACAAGCATCTGTAGACGCCTTGGGACGACTTGGCCCTTTGGAGAGAATTGACTAGAGGTAAGTACCCCATATGTGATATCACACGGTTCCTTGTATACGCTGAGATAACCATCTATCGTCTTTTCGAAGCAAAGTGGAAGATTTCGAAGGAACGATGGAAGTCCCAAGTTTGTGTGTGTTGCCAGGTATCTTTCAAATGAACTCACACGGGACCAACCGACATATGCGTGAGTTATTCGGTAAAGTCAATCAAAACACAACAGTGTGTTATAATATATGCAAAATCAATTGCCACTTACCCTTAGATGGAGTATTATGAATCATATGAGGAGCAACTCAGATTATTTTATTAGGAAGCAATATTTTTCTTGGAAAACATGTATATAATGAAAAAGGAATTTGTGGCATAATGGACAGATTATTAAATTGAAGAAAAGAAGCGTCCTCAAGTGAGACTCGAACTCGCAACCTTAGGCTTTCCGGACCTACGCTCTTCCCATTGAGCTATCAAGGCTATAAGAATCGACACACACTCGTGAACACTTTACTTCCTTTAATTCAATGTGAATGTTGGAATGAATCGAAAAATCGAACGTACTTATCAGTGGCCGTCGAGACCCGGTACCCATTCACCCAAACGTCATCGTCGAAGTGACGATTTCAGTAGAAGTTCTAGGAAAATGATCTCCAACCACTGATAAGATTTAGCCAAATATATAATGTGAAAGTGGGAAATTATTGTCCGTGGGAAATTATGAAAAAGGAATTTGTGGCATAATGGACAGATCATTAAATTAAAGAAAAGAAGCATCCTCAAGCGAGACTCGAACTCGCAACCTCAGGCTTTCCGGACCTATGCTCTTCCCATTGAGCTATCGAGGCTATAAGAATCGACATACACTCGTGAACACTCCACTTCCTTTAATTTAATGTGAATGTTGGAATGAATCGAAAAATCGAACGTACTTATCAGTGGCCGTCGAGACCCGGTACCCATTATGCCACAAATTCCTTTTTCATAATTTCTCACGGACAATAATTTCCCACTTTCACATCATATATTTGGCTGGATCTTATCAGTAGTTGGAGATCATCTTCCTGGGACTTCTACTGAAATCGTCACTTCGACGATGATGTTTGAGTGAATGGGTACCAGGTCTCGACGGCCACTGATAAGTACGTTCGATTTTTCGATTATCTCCAACATTCACATTAAATTACAGGAAGTAAAGTGTTCACGAGTGTGTGTTGATTCTTATAGCCTCAATAGCTCAATGGGAAGAGCGTAGGTCCGGAAAGCCTACGGTTGCGAGTTCGAGTCTCGCTTGAGGATGCTTTTTTCTTGAATTTGATATTCTGTCCATTATGCCACAAATTCCTTATTCATAATTTCTCACGGACAATAATTTCCCACTTCCACATTATATATATATATATATATATATTATATAATATATTTATATATATATATTTATATAAATCATCATCAGGCACTCACAAACTAAGCAAGACGTCATTAACAATAACAAGACAAGACAAAGTTGAAACGTCTACTGATTCTATACTTTTATCACCAGATATTTCCTGGAGTCCATGCAGTATCACCCTCAATAGGTTCATCTCGCTATCTATTCTGTTGTCTGTTTTATACTAAGATTCAGCAAGTCGTCACCATACTGAGTATACATTGAGAGGCCTGAGTGTTTTGGTTTATTTCAAGTAATTCCTAACCGGCCAACTGTGATTAATGAACTGAAAGAAACACTTTGAATATTTGTAAATTCACTGTTTCAATATGGAGTCTTCGAGAGAACGCATGTTTCATCCGAAATGGCTGATATTGAAGAAGACATCCCTGAAATAGCCAGACCGTTCATCAACAGGTACTAGGTAACTGTAGGTTTGATTATGGTTACCAGAACAGTGAAACTTTCAATTCAAGAATTTGTTTGAATTTACTATAAAGCTTTTCAATGAGTGATAAGTGGTGTTCAATGAGCCTGTACCAATCGTAAAACCCACAGTTGAGAACGAAAGACGATATGACAGAAAAAAATGTATCCATAATATTATGAATGTATTACAACCTCAAAATCGCCCTGCAAGAGTACAGTTTTGCCACTGACTTCCAGATCATCATAACAATGACCACACTATATGAAGTAAATAATTTTCATAATACACTTCTTTGGGTACTGGAAAATCATTAAGCTGAATATTTTCAGTGACTGAAGTGAAAAAATGCGTGTCAAGTTATTCATAGGAAAATAGATTATAATTTTTTCGTTTGTTTTGACTCATTGTTACGCCGAGTACGACTGTAGGTGCATCAAACGAATTGTGATAACTATAGACAGTTTTTGTTATTATACTAAAACCGTAATGATATTTATTTTTTTCGGTGATTTTTGCAATTTCTTCATTCTTCGAGTTTTATAAATATTCATTTGTAATTTTAAATTGAAACACGAATGAGTACTATTCATATCCTTTTGTTCAATAGCTAAATACTAGGAAGCATTGGGATTTTTTTCTTTCTCTAACTTTTCATTGTAGAGTTTGAGGTTTATACGGGAATGGAACAGCTGTTTGTATTTTCCAATGGAAAAATGTTCAATTTACCCGATGTATTATTCGTGAACTTGATGGATGACAATTTTAGGAGCGAAAATTTACCTTTCCGACTGGTTGTACCGTTTTTTATTATTGATTTCTGATTCGACCAAGGAATCACCTGACACTTTTTAATCAATGTTGAATTATGTTCTGAACATATGGGTACAAACGGCTTGCTTAATCCAGTAAAACAGGGTAGGAGATATATGAAATCAATGATGATACGGAAAAAAAGATAGAGAATAAATTGTTTTATTTGCAAGAAATGCCATATGAGGTACTCAAATGAAGCTTTACGACATATCTTCCTGAGAGACTAGTTGAGTACAGAAAAATATCATTATGAATGAAAACATTGAATTGGCAAGATATTTTTCAAACACAGTAACTGAAATATTGTATTTCTCATTCAATGAAGATATTCCGTGACTTAGAAAAAAATATTTTTAGAAATTTATACCATTGAAATGATAACCTATAATCACTGGACTATATATTTTCGGAACGGTATGGCTGTGATGTTTGTATAGGTGATATTAGGATGCAAAAATCTATAATTACCAAGAGTTACGTTTCAGATTTTCGAACAGTCATATATGTCGAAGTATTTTATTAAGTTATATAGAGACAGGCCTTGTCAACCTGAGTTTCTCTAGTTTTCTCCCAATTCAATTAAAATCACAATGTTCAATGTGATATCTTAATAGTTCTGTCTACCAGATAATTTTGGTTCGTAATTATTATTCCGTGTTTTTTTTTTCATCGCTGCACAAGTGTTCTTTCAATTCATTGTCTTTTCTGGGGTAAAACAAGATGCTCTTTGCTATAAAATAAAAGAAGTCCCGCACTCGTTCAGATTTCTACTTTAATTTCAAGGTAGATTTCAATAGAAATACTATCTATTTGGGACGTATCCACAAGACTTTCAAGGAAAAATTATAAATCTTTGCCGATCATGGTCCCCAGAACCCAAAAATACCGTCGTTTCAAAAGTTTATATATATAAATACAGAGTAGGCCATTGAAGTGATACCTCATTTAAAAGGTATTGTCCTTCTTAATATCAAACAACAAAAATAAATTTATTCTATGGATTCATTTTCGAGATATAGAAACTTGAAGTTGGGAAAAAATAACTTTTTATTCACTCAATCAATAAAAATGACACCTAACAATGCAACTGTTTGAAGATAATTATCATTGTCGAAGAATTAAATGATCTAACTATTCACCAACAAATGATATGCAAATCCGTTTCAAATTTTCGTTTCATCCTCATTTACCTGATCGAAAAAAATTTAAGGTTCTTAAGAATCGATAAAAATACGTTTTTTCGAATTCGACTCAAATGCGAGTACAAAAAAACATGTATCAGATAGTTTTTCTCGCCAAATCGCAATTGTGGACGTCTATCAGTGTCAAACTGATCTTTGATTGGACGACATTAGAGTGAATTACTTGACTAAAGCTGCTGAATATCTTTCCGCAAAAATGGTGTTTACGATCGCGGAAAGAGTTGAAATAATAACAAGTTTTTTTTAAGAATGATGAGTGCGGTATCCGTACAGCTAATTTGTTCAATGAAACGTTCTAGAATTAGTGCAAAAATTTCGTCAAACTGGATCAGTAGCCAACAAGAAACGAAACCCAGAACGCGAATTTCCGTTGAGAAATGAATCTGTTGACGTTGCACTTTTAGGACAAGTTCATGCAGGCCCAACATTGAGTACAAGGAAATTGGCTAGTGTTATCAATATCAGTAGAACCAGTAGCCGCCAAATCCTGAAACATCATAAATTCTACCCCTACAAAATACATTTGGTACACCAATCGAATGAAGATCATTCTGATAGGCGACAGAAATTTCTGATATTATGACTACGAGAATAGATGCTGATGAGAATTTCCTTTTCAACATCTGCTTTTCTGATGAGTCTACATTCTCCTTGAATTTGATTGTGAATCGTCATAATTGTCGTAATTTGTCAGATGCCAATCCACATGTTGTCCACGAAGTCCATACTCCAAATCCCCAATAATTATTGAATGAATTTGTTTATCCACAATTAGTAGACATCATTGAAAATGACGAACGTTACCATGAAGACCACTTGATATTTCAACAAGACTGGGCACCTGCACATTATGCACAGCCTGTTAGGACGTTTTTAGATAGAATGTTTCCTGGAAGTTGGATTAGAAGAAGGGGCTCTATAGAGTGGCCAGCCAGATCTCCAGATTTAACCCCACTCGACTTTTTCCTGTGGGGGTTACCTAAAAAACAAAATATTTGCAACCGAACCAGAATCTCTGGAAGATTTACAGAGGAGAATTATTGAAGAATTCCATCGAATAACGCCGGAAATGCTACGAAATGTGAGGTCTCTTTTTGAACAGAACTTGTACTTGTATGGAAATGGGTGGTGGACAGTTTGAGAATTCAGTTCATTGACAATTATAATTATTGCGACAGTTGCTTCATCAGATATTGTTTTTATTGATTGAGTGACTAAAAAGTTATTTCCCAACTTCGAATTCCTATATATCGAAAATTAATCGATAGAATAAATTTATTTTCGTTGTTTGATATTGAAAAGGAAAATACCTTTCAAATGAGGTATCACTTGCCGTATGTTGCCATTTGAAAATTTAGGGGTGGCGGTCACAGCTCCGAGGGATGAAATGTATTTCGGGTGAATTTCATCGCGAACGATGTCATCTTCGGAAATGTAGTTGACGTGTCCGAGCGTTTTTATATAATTCGGTTCTGCCGACCTACAGAGCCGCTGTTTCGTTTCCAATGGCCCACTCTGTATATATATAGGACATAACGAAATTTGTTAACGAAGTGGAAGCCACATTTTTTAACCGAATAAAACAAAATTCGGCACAAAAATACCTTTTATCAATACCTCAGAAAAGTTCGAAGATGGTCCAAATCAGTCCATTAGATTCAAAATGGCGGCTGTTGAAATTTGAAGACAAATCTCAATCTTCAATTTTCAGACCAATATCGACAAACTACAGGTCTTTTGATAGATCTCCATGAGCTCCACAACTTTTTACCGAAAAGATTCACCCAAGACGTAGGTACTACACACACAAATGGAAAATCACCAGGAAGTATAATTTATGAAAATTTATAATTTTTGTGTACCTCCCATGCTTCTTTCATTTGAGGTTCATTCGTTTATGTCACTCAGATATAATTTCTTTTTTTTAAGCCATCAAACAGAAAATCATTGTTTTTCAACATCTCTCGATTCCAAAGTTAATCCATCTGAGTGAATATTAGTTATTATTGTTCTGGGTGATATTTGGATTGGAACCCAAGTGAGTACTGGGCCCAAAGTCAATGGACTTTTCTCGAATTCAGAGTTGAACTATATGGATAATCATTAATTTTGAATTTTGAAGTGATTTCCAGATTGAAACCCAAGTAATTACCGCCTATATCCTTGTGTGCGGCTTGAACTCCTTTCTTTTGATTTGATTCAGATTACATAAAAATATTGGGAAGCATAGGAATATACAGAATCAATAAATACATTTTGAAATCTACTTTTCCGACTAGCCGCGCTATGGTTTTTCAGAGTTTGTGGAGGGTTATATAATACACCAAAAAATATCCAGAGAACATCGTTATTTCCAAAATTTATTTTCCAATGAGACAAAAATGGGTACAATGGAATATTAGAAAGTTATTTCTCTAGATTTTTGTGTTGCCCGTCTTTTAAACAATAATTTTTTTTTGGCCCCTCTTTCCGACCTTGTTTAACTTCTATAAACTTCTTCAAGTTTCTTTGTTTTCGATGCATAATAATCTTTCGAATTGCATGTAACATGGAAATATATATATATAAACCTTACATTTTTTTTTGACTAAAAATAATTCAACGCTTTTCTATACGATAATCTATTCCATTTTGAGAAATGGGGACTATTGCAACATATGAAAAAAAAAAAATTTTACGACATCAAACATTCGAAAATCTTAGATATTTTGTTCGTTCATAAGTATTCAATGTAAGACATTTCTTTTGATGATTTTCTCACATATTCAAAACGACACATTTCATTCAACAACAACAACAACGAGTTCATCATTACTTACGTCATTTGAACGGATTGGAATCAATCAACCTTCCCAAGACATGAGCCAAATACATAAATAGAGAGCGAAAATGTTTGCATCTGCACAAGTATTTCGAACAAGGTTATTTTCATTCATAATAAATAGTGGAGCATATATAATTTTAATTTCAAATGAAAGGGAAACAGTTATTCTTATATTTGTGTTTCGATAGCAATCTTATGGAGACAAAATACATCATTTAGTCAATCATGATACCAGTTATGAATTTTTGTTTTTTATGACAAAGATAAGGAATGAGTTTTCACTTATTTGGTTGATCTGTGGACGTATGCACTAATCTCAAATGCTGATTCAGGGTCCATTTCAATTTGGCTTTATACCCGCAGTCACTGAATGGACAGAAATATTGAGCTTTTTTCCCACACTCATATCTCTGGTGCTGTTTTAGTCCTTGTTTTCTCTTATAACTCCTGTTACAAGCACTGCAAGTGAAGGCTGAAAAATTAAATGTTCTGAGACACAAGAATTTTTTTATAATGATCAGGATATATATTAGACAAGTCATCGTCTAAATAAGTAAGCCAGAAACTCAGAAGATATTAGCCTATAAAACAAATTACCTGAAGAAATTAAAAACCTAAATAATAATTACTACAAAGCAGAAGTCAGGAAAGAATGCTTCCACCACTGTTTTCACACAGCTGATGAATTTATTCGCTGTATTAAATATATTGTTTCTTAAAGACGCGGCCGATACTTGATGGAAATCCATAATCAAAGCAAACTGAAAACACTTCACTACGATTTTCACAAAAGTTGGTTTACAAAACCCATGAAACTGCTGAAACTGCTAAAACTGAAAAACATTGCTTTGCTAATGACTTTGAGTGGAAGATTCAAGCCGGTTCTGGGTCTCCCCCCACCACTATGACGTTACGTGTAACCTTGAATGCTTGCAGGTGTGCAATGTGTGTGTGTTTGACCTTGAGATTTGCCTTTGAGTTTTGACATTGGGTGTCGTCGACTTTGAGATTCGACCTCCAGTTTTGACCTTGAATTTGACCTTAAGATTCATAACATTGAGTTTTGACTTTGAGATTTGACCTTGAGTTCTGATGTTGGGATTATTTCGGCAACCTTGAGATTTCATCTTGATTTTTTTGTTCGACCTTGACTAAAGTTGTGGCGTGGGCATACATATTCTGTGTGGTCATGACCTTCATGAATCCTTGCTCTCTCCAAGCGAGGAAGGTGCTCATCCTGTGAGAGATCTAAGAGTGAACTGTATTGATGAGTTGGTTGATGGTCAAGTGCGCAATGACCTTCACACTCCCATCGACTGAAAATGGAGTGAGGATGCCTCTTATAAAATGTGTGGAGTCGTTGTTGAGAAATCAGATGTTATATAATATCATTAGTGTGAATACAGAGTACTAGAAGTTTCTCAATTGAGTGAGTGTATTTTTTATAAGATGAAATAATCTATATTTTTTCATACAGTCTTACTATGTCTTCTCTTCCAGACGTTGTGGAATTGAAGATAATCAATTCTTCCATAACTGAACAGGGGATGGGAGTTCTTGAACAAAAACCAATATCATCATTACCCATCGGTGAAACTCTCAACATAATTTGTATGACGATTTGTATAACCCGATATGGGAGATCTATTCTAATGACATTACGTGATGATAATGATACTTTATTCAAATCATGGTTGTCAAAAAGTATTTCAGATGAATTCAATGCGGACAGTGTCCGTTGCATAAATGCTTCAGATTTCAAATATACAATAACATATTTGGATCAGAGTCCACAAGTATCAGGGGGTTTAAGAACTCGACCTCTAGTAGAATTCAACTTCATTGAATGATAATATTGTTTTTATGTTAATACTTAGGATATAGTGATTTTATGTTGAATATAAATATTTCTCCAGTAAAAAAAGTACATTCAGTGTAGAAGTAATATATTTGGAATCACATTTTTTCATTTGAGTGAAATTATTTGAATATCAATGAAATATATCAACAATTCTTTTCTTCATTTCAGTTTTCAATATGTAGATGCATTACTCGAGTCAATGTTGGACGAAAGCCGTGGACATCAATACAGCCATCGAGAGATTGAACTTCTACTTGAATGCCTTGAGTCAAGATGCCCACCATGCCACAAACTATGATTTGAACGTTTGCATCGATGAAGACGGAATGAGAAGATGTATGTGTGATCATGAAAAGTATAATGCTGGTGCTGAAATATGCAACAAATTCAGTGAGAGAGCCTTGAACTTGCAACAATTCTGTGAAGAAATGATCAAATTGGATCTGGAAGGATTTCTCCACACCCTTTCATCATTCCTACCCGATGACATCATCGAGAAATATCAACTATATGATGAACATGATGATGGATATGATCATGTAGATATTTGATATGAAATAAAACATATATTTACAAAATCTTGTTTATTTATTTTTCCATTACACATAAAAATTATTGATATACTTAAAAATATTCAGATATAGTACAAAAATAAAATATCGAACATTTCAAAGTGAATTACGAACAGAGCCATCCAATGCATTGTAAGTCGAAAAGGTGTCGTGTATAATGAGTGCATAGACTTTGGTGTTGCCTGGAAATTTAGTTTTTTTTGTTTCGAACTCCAGCTTGATATCCACTGTAGATGATTTCGTAGCGTTCGGTTGATGTGAACAATCAATGATGAACAGGGGATGATTCTATTGAAATGCCCCAAGGTCCATAAGAGGTTCACTCATATCTTTGTCATAATAACTACGTTGAAAGCCCTCATATGCATAGTAAGCTGAACAGAATAGTTTTCCATCAGAGTTCAGGTTCCAACGCTCATATGGGTAGACTTCAGAGTGCAAATACACTCGGATGTTATTAATGTCCGCATTTATGGAATTTGTCACATCCACTGTTGTTTTCGGATGCGTTGGTACTTTGAAAACCAATAATCATGAAGCGAGGTGTTTTAAAGTGTTGGTTGTTTTCATTGCCCATATGTCTGAAGATGTGCTACGCAATGAGAGTATTTCATAAAGATCGCACATACGATAAGCCAGCTTGATTTTTGAATTCAGACCACTCTTATTCATTCTACTGAATAATTTGAGCTTCTGCTTGTCATCGGGCACAACATGTTTTATTTTCCATTCAATCTTTGTAATTTCCAAAGTGGCGTCAACTTCTCCAATATATGAATTCTTGAAGGAGCTAGCTATAATCAAAATCAGTTCTTGTTCTGCATCCAGAATGCTTTTTTCATAATCCTCGGCAAAACCCATCAAATAATTGAGAGGAAGTTTTCCACTGTATAAATGACTGGGTGCATCAATGATGTGTTGTTTTGTGTCGGAAAGTCCCCATTCAGGTGTCAAAAGCATGTGAGAATGCGATTGACCAAATGAAACCATATTCTCCATTGTGGATGTTATGCCTGGTTCTCGAACAACGGCAAATTGCTCACCGCCCATTTCATAACGGATCTCATCGAAGAGGAATGCCAAAGCATTGTTGGAAAGATAGCATACTTTGTTCACTCCATTTGGTTGGAATTTTCCCTCAATGTAAATGAAACTGTCGGCAATGTCCAGTATTACATCTTGATTGTTGATTGCGATTCGGATTTCATCTGAATTCTTGAACAATGGTGATCCGTACGGCTTATAGGTATGCTCGTGCAGACTTATGAGAGAATGATCGACCACTGGTTCATTGAAAATATTCAATTCGTCACTATTTGCTTCGAGTACCATTTTATTATCGATTTCTGAATCCGATAGAGTTTAGAAAGTTAAGATCTCTCGCTTACATTGTATGTCTTTGCCGTTCCGCAAACACTTGTGGAATGACCTTTTCCCTGGCAAAGCTTTTCTTTTTGACGATATTTGATGGATGACGCTCTTTGTTTGGTGAAAGTATTTCGTATTCACTGTTTTGTCGTTTGTTGTAGCAAAAACCCATTACATTCGTTATTGTAATTTCGTCAATTCCAATATGACAACTATCTCTTCCACACTACCGAAATCAATGAGATTACTTCGATGATCCAATATGCGCAGACTAATGTTGTCGATGAACTGACGTCCTTCCGGGCTGATGGGCATATGAATAATGTTGTTTGGCTCTTTTTTTATATCAAAACCCGGCTCAACATAAACATCAAATGAAAAAAGAATATGATTCTCTTCGTCATTTATGTATGATCCCAAAATGATATTGCAATCCAATCGAATGAGTCTCACGGGTACAATATTCACAGAAGATGTAGATTCATGCAGGCGATTTGCACTGAATTCTTTTTTCTCGAATCCCAACAGCGATGCTATTGAGTTTTCATGTCTCAGGTTCACCACATACTCCGATTGCATCATACATTTGAATGTATTATTGTTTGCTCGAAGGCTGAACAATTCATCCGAAGTGGTGTCATCATGTTTCGCGCCATGAAATACGTGGAATTCAAGTTCTCGTTGGATAACAGCATTTATTTATCTCATATGCACCACTTGGTATTTTCATATCATGTATAGTATTGACTGTGAGGCCCTCATTTGCGGAAATGAAAAAAATGATCAAGTTGTTCGTTTCCGTGACATTGTGGATTGTGTTGCATCCATAGAATCTAAAAAGCCCCAATCCATAACGGCTATTCTTATCCAGCTCAATGGGTGGGTAGAAATCTGCACTCAAGACACTGGATCCAACAGCTTGTAGCTCGAACTTTTGTGACATGACTGATGGCATTCATATGATAACAAATCATTTCATTAACCGACGAATCCAAAAAGGAGGAGGTTCTCTAGTCCACCCGTATTTTTTTTTTGTTACATAATTTTTTTTGATGTACGATTACGCATAACTTTTTACTGAGGCGTCCGATTCCGATAATTCTTCCTTCAGTGGATAGGGTGTACTTCGAAGGTGGTCCCATTTGAATTTGAAAGATGAAATCCACCCCTAAGGGTAGCAAAATGAAGGATATTGATCACTCACCCTCTGAATTCTGGTCCGTTAACCGATTCTATCAGGCATTCCTTTGTACTGGGATCTTCGATTTGGATGATTCTTCTTTTAATAGATAGGGTATACCTTATATCTAGATTTCGAATGGAATTATATACCCTCACGGGTGGCAAAATAGGGGATAATTGATTTTTCACTCATGAACATTGGCACACACATACGTAGTTGACAATGACAGATCGTTACTGACATTATTTCTGTTCCACATCCGTCAAAACCATTATATTCTATGAGAGGATGGAATGATATACAAAGTAATGGAATGAACTAACCAGAACATCAAAAATAATTTATATAACAACAAATAGTAAAAGTGGATGATCATATTATTTAACTGGTAATAGTTGAAGTAAGGTGGGTAAGTAAGTATTTTGGAAGTAATCAAAAAACAAGTAGGTAGTAATTAGTATATTTTAGTCATAAAAAATTGAAAAATAAAAACTTTTTAACAAAAAATTAATACGACGAAATACGGAACTGAAGAGTAAAAAATAAAATGAACCTTCTTAGTCTCAGTAACTAAGCTCCTAAACTAATGTAAGTAACTAATTTTGAGTCGGCGCCAAACAAAAAATCAACGAACATCATTAAATGACTTCAAAAAAATTATCAGAATGTCACCGCGCAACTCGATGCCATCATTTCACGCCTTACTTAATTCATTTGCTTGTTTGTTTGGCGCCGACTCAAAATTAATTACTTGCATTAGTTTAGGAGCTTAGTTACTGAGACTAAGAATGTTCATTTTATTTTTTACTTTTCAGTTCCGTATTTCATCGGTTTAATTTTTTGTTAAAAAGTTTTTGTTGTTGTTCACAACCATGTGATATAATTTTCTTCGTTTCCTCGGCGGCATTGTGTGTCCCAATTCAATTTGATTGTTATTGGCGCCAATATTACAATCATCGATGGTGCAATAACAGCAAAATAGTTATCGAAGTATGGGTCCGTCATTCACATCACTGGAATTCGAGGTTCTGACACTTGCATTGTCCATATGATGTTCATAGCAATATTAATATTTTAAAATATCAATATCCTCTTGAAGGTGTTTGGGAAGTATTTCCCAAACCGATGCAATTACATTAGCTGCACAAGAAATCATGACCTCTTTGGGCATATCTGCAAGTTGACCTTTACTCATTTCTTTCAAGCTGCGTAATCTTTAATATGCGATGAGGAAATGCTCCATTCTCTTAATAGCCTCTCGATCCATTTCTGTCGTGAAATCCATTTTAGTTTCTCAGGTGATTGAAAGAGAGAGGAACTTCAAGCAAGTGTCTACACACAACTGTATTGTATTTCTGCTCACGTTCATAATGATACAAAATTTTTTCGACTGCATGTGTACCTTTTCGGGAGTAATGGACCAACTCCACTGGTGGGGGTAAATCTCCAAAACTGTCGAAATATGTTGCAACTCTCCCATTTTTCCTGTATGCCACCCAATGTGTTCCTCGACCGCTGAATCCATCCAAATTTATGATAGCTGTTTCATGATTACGTGGTCCTAAGGTAGGCAAATTATCACGCATGAACACACCACGAAAATGTGGAATTTTCAATTGTTTGGCATAATATGTCAGATCGATATCTGTGAGAGGTTTAAGAGGTGGGGCATCAATTAGTTTTTCGATGTATATGGTTTGAGGTAGATACCGAGGTCTTTGCGATATGGTTTCAAGAATATGCCATTACCCTTTTTTTCCCAAAGCTATCGCCTCCATCTTTCTGTTATGGTGTTTTACCTCATTCAGATCATTTTTGCTCGCGCTTGCCAAATTTATAGCTCTGCTTATACCTGCCGCAGCACCAGCCAAACTACCCAATGCAGACAATCCGGCAAAAATTGGTATCAATGGTAAAATTCCACCAACTTTCGGAATAGGTATTATGCGAGGTGTCCAAATTTTTTCCTTTTCACTTGCTGCTTTTAAATATTTACGTGCCGCTGTCAATACCATTGTTGTGGCAATTTTTCTGTTGTTTGTCACGAATTGATTATCTCCAGCTTTATGTAATTCATCCCGAACTTTTCGTACAATTCCTGCTCCGAATGCTACTTTTCTGGTTTTATTTCGTCCATTTCTCTTCGATTTATTTCTTTTCCTTCCTTTGACATTGTCTACATCACAACCCATACAGAAACGCCTTTTTGCCTTCATTATGTTGGTGACGAGTAGAGCAGCTGCGCTCTCACGAATGCTTGCGTCCCCCGATTTGACCCTATCCCAAGCACTGTATTCAAGTTGTTTGTCCGCTTTGTGCCTAGCTTCAATATCGTCGAAATTCTCCGAATATTGAATGTCGTGTGTTTTACAGGCCCTATCCAATTTATTGATGCCTAGATCATTGCTTGCCAATCGTTTTTGCAATTTGGTTCCGGGTCCACAATATTGATATCCTCCAGGTAAATGCAATTCAAATGGTAGCTTATTGATTAACGAATTCACAAATCATCGACTTTTTTTTTACACGCTTTATATAAGCTTCAGTTGTATGTTTGTTTGTTTGTATGTTTGTTTGTTTGTAACCGACTCCTTTGGGCGCGATTTTGACCCACTTCCAGACGTCCGAATGATTTGAAATTTGGCAAGTGTACATAATTCCGGTGACAATGCATTGAGAAATTTTTGTGTGAAGAAAAGACAAAATGGCGGCTCCAATATGGCGTACGAGTTTTGTGATTATGGTCCGATTCCCTTCAAAATTGGTATCCAAGGGTTTTTGTGGTCGGAGATTATGTTTTTTTTGTTCAAATTGGAAAATTCAAGATTGCGGCTCCAAAATGGTGGACAAGTTTTGTGATTATGGTCTAATTCTATTCAAAATTGGTATGTGGGGGTTTTTAGTGATCAAATATTATGTTTTTTTTGTTCAAATTGGAAAAATTCGAGATGGCGGCTGGCTTCAAAATGGTGGACGAGTTTTGTGATTATGGTCCGATTTGCTTCAAATTCGGTATCTGAGGATTTTCGTGGTCGGAGATTATGATTCTTCTGTCAAAATTGAAAAATTCAAACTGGCGGCTTCAAAATGGTGGACGAGTTTTGTGATTATGGTCTGATTCTATTCAAAATTGGTATGTGGGGGTTTTTGGGGTCGGGTATTATGATTCTTCTGTGAAAATTGAAAAATTCAAGATAGCGGCTTTGAAATGGCGGCCAAATTTTGTGATTATGGTCAGATTCTATTCAAAATTGGTAACTGGGGGTTTTTGGGGTCGAATATTATGATTCTTTTTTGAAAATTGGAAAATTCAAGATGGCGGCTTCAAAATGGCGGCCGAGTTTTGTGATTATGGTCAGATTCTATTCAAAATTGGTATGTGGAGGTTTTTAGGGTCGGAAATTGTGATTACCTGATTTGATAAGATTATCCAATTTTTCAATTTGCAAAAAAATAATAAAAATAATAGTTTAAAAAAAAACTTATAAATAAACCACACTAAAAAGTAGGAAATGAATAATAGTTTTAAAAAACTAAAAAACACGCTTCTATGGAAAACCGGACTGAAAAAATAGAAAAAAAAAATCAGTTCATTTAAAAAAAAGCGTGGGGTGCATGGTTTCAATAATTATATAGTACATTACACACCGAGGCGATACCATGCACCCCACGCTTTTTTTTAAATGAAATGATTTTTTTTTTCTCACATTCCGTAATAATGCAGACATTGTGCAACCCACTGATGCCAAACCAAATTCAGTTTTCATTTTTGATGATGTGATTTGTGAAAAGCAGGATATTATCCGATCATATTTTTGTAAGGGATGCCATAAAGATGTTGATTGCTTCTATCTTGCACAGACCTATTCACGAGAGACAATACCAACTCCATCGTCATATTCAAGCAAGACGAGATCATATTTTCTCTGATCACGTCTCGCCCGATGTCACGTCCAAAGAATTTCAAATGATGTGCGTGAATTGTTGGGATGATCAGTATGGATTCTTTGTCATTGATGAAGATCGAAAAGTGTGTGATGGACGATATCGCAAAGGACTCGACAGTTTCATATATCCTTGATATCTCAATTCAAAAAGACTTACTCATTCATCGAACTCCGTCAAGGTCACTACAATGAACCCGTCATCGAAATGATGAATCTCTTGCGAGATGAATGTGTAGAAACCAAAATGGATTTGAAACGTCAACTAGTTCAAGCGACCGAAGCTGTTCGACAAACATTCAATTCCATCAAAAGTGGAAATGTGGTAGAAAAGATTGCCCTTGAGAAACTTTATGATCCCATCACAAAACCACTCAATGCTCTTTCTTCTGCTGCTATTGTGAAACCGTCTTCATCTTCTCAATCCATTCGAACCATCACTCCCATTGGAAAAAAACATCCTTTCAGCAGTGATGCATCATTTCCAGGTATTGATAATGAAACCATCAAAGATGTGATGGCGAGAAAATAGCAGCACCTACCCTATTCGAAACACCTACTTCATCAATGACGATTTCACGAGATTTGGAATCGTCCAGCAATGGTTTGAAACTAAAACAACATTTGCAAAATATTAGAAATGGCAATGGTGCATATGATGCGAATTATGGTGTGAGGGTAGTTCCTTCAACACAAACACTAAAAATGGAAAAACTGGAAGTCCGTTTTGATGATGGAATTATTTCCTTCTGGGATGGTACTATGCAATTACGTCGATATCCTGGCACTTCAGATCTATATAACTTGATATTCCTCAAGAAACCGCCTGGAGTTGGTCATGCAAAAATTCGAAACACATATATCGAAATTTTGGATTTTACCAACTTTTCCATCATTATTTTGTCGTTCCACATCAACTTTAGCTACCAGAGAATCATGTTGATTTTGAACTTTTGTCAATTCTCTCTTCATGGCTGTAATGCGCTCTTGAAGTATGCGTATGGTTTCCATTTCCTCTTGCAAACTTTGATCTCTTTGACCACACTGAACAACGACGGTCTTTTTTTCTAGAATGCCTCGTATCACCAACTTTTCCATCATTATTTTGTCGTTCCACATCAACTTTAGCTACCAGAGAATCATGTTGATTTTGAACTTTTGTCAATTCTCTCTTCATGGCTGTAATGCGCTCTTGAAGTATGCGTATGGTTTCCATTTCCTCATGCAAACTTTGATCTCTTTGACCACACTGAAGAACGACGGTCTTTGTTTCTAGAATGCCTCGTTTCACCAACTTTTCCATTCCGACACATTTCTGCAGGGGGCCATAGGATGAAAGATCAACAAAATTCAATAGTGACATTGGTAGGGAATCTGGTGTGAAATATGATGATGATGTCCTTGAATTGCTTTTCTTTCGCCTTCCTTTAGCCTTGGAAGAAGTAGACTTTGGAGCCACCATGGCGGCAACGTCGACTGTATTTCTCCTCCTATTGTTCACTCGTTTCACTTTCTCTTTTTCTTTTTCATTTTCAGTGATATGGATGATGGGGGATGACGAACAGGCTGGTAATAATTGAGACATTCCAATATTAGATTCCAATTCACCATTTGTTGTAGGTACGTCTGCCACCATGAGAAACTCATCCATATCAAAATGTTCTAAATCATCTGGCAATGTAGTGGTAGAAAGTTCACGTTGGTTCAGCCCTAGAACTGCATCATTTGTCACATACTGGTCAGTGCCATCAAGCAACAAAATTGACAGAATATTGCAACTTCCAGCGGTATTCATTTCAATAATTTTAATGATATTTTCAAACTGAATGTAAGAATCAATGACTGAAACTTCAATGTTTTATAGTAGGCATATGTGTCACCTTTTATACATGTATTTTCGACACTCTCCCTTCCATCTTCACTTGTGTTTGGAAAAGGGTACTCCCCCACTTCTAACTGTATTTTCCTACCTATTCGATATCTTTAAATTGAATTGCATCTGATTCATTGCTTCACTAACATCCAAAATGTCTGAAGTTATATGTTCAGCTGACTCTACCACTGGTCCAGCGCAACCCCAGGAAGTTACACCAAACCCTCTGCATAATATATCCATCGATCCAACAAAACCTCAGGAAGTCACACCAAATCCTCCGGCCAGTGCAACTATCCAAGACAATCATGTTAGTTCATCTTCGATGACTTCAGAAGAGTTGATGAGAGAAATGCGAGAAAGGAGACGACGACAACCGACCATGATATGGGACGATAATTTGGAGCGATGGGTGCCCATTGAAGAAGAAGATCTCCAAGTCAATATACCTGCAGAAGATTCAAACTATGACTCAGACGAAACAATATATCTGCAATTGGATGAAAGAATTGACTCGGATGAATCCATAGATTTCTCAAATCCGTAGCAAGAATAGAAATAAAATGAAATAGGATAAAATAAAATCTTGTTTTTCTTCATTGTGTCAGGAGGTAATCTTCAATGAATTATATATATATAATATTCAATGTAATCATTTCATTTGAATTGTGTTGGTTGAATCAGTCACACCACACAGCTATAGACCACTATAAAACGAGTAATGATAAATGAAAATAATAATGGAACCTACTATTTGGTAACTTGGACTTACGCTCATAATTATGCCAGAGAAATGTATTGGCAATATATGGCAGCAGATCGAATGAGATTCCAAAGGAGAATAAATGAAGCTGCAAACATTATTGATTCAATATCGGATGCTGTTCATAGACTGAAAATATTCCATCAAAGATTTTGTGATTGATGAATAAATGTATAGTATAAGCTATATAGTACCATGTTTCATTTTCACAAGTAAAATCGAATATTTGTAGAAAAATTTTAAATTTATGATATATCATTGTGATCCCATATATATATGATATATATATATATATATATATATATATATATAAATGTTTTGAATTCCAAATATATTTGAAAATTAATACTTGATAGAGTAGAGGGTAGCGCCCCGTGAATGGCGCCCCAACCTTGCACCATCCTTGTGTGTACCAACCTTTAGAATGTACACCCAATATCTATTTTACCTCTAACAACTAATCATCTATCTGTCTAACCATTCGATGTCCCCAACACAATCATAATTTTCGTTGCACCAGTGGACGGTTTCATCCGAATCGTCAGAAGACAAACTGGATGAGTCTGAATCTGACTCATAATATTGGTCAGAAGAAGAGCTCACTTCATTCACTTGGATGGAGCCATCACCAGCTGGCAACTCCAATGAACTTGGAGGTGGTGAATCACCACGTTCAAACACATAACAACTGGAATCAGCAACGGCTTTGGTAACGTCTGACATGATGATCAGAAGTGAGGAAATGATCGACGTCTCAACCTATTTATTGTGATCCAGAGGAGTGGAGGAGGTGAATCGGGAGTAAGAATGTAGTCGATCATTCAAGTTTCAAATAGACTCATTCCCATCATTAATTTGAGAATATTTTATGTGAAGACTGATTGAGATTTCACTAGATATTATTTTTTTGTTTATTCCTAACTTTATAACATTATGTTCCCTGTTCCCAAGTGATATTGAATTTTTGGAAAAAAATATAAAACTTGTCATATATCATTGTGAGCGCACCGATGTTCTTCAACTTTCATCATTCTGATGTATAGCTGTTGTATTATTAAATAACATCAAAAATCTATTCTCAATGGACCACCCTTGTAGATGGCGCCCCAACCTCGCACCATCCTTGTGTGTACCAACCTTTCAGAATGTACACCCCAATATGAAAGTCCACCCCTAATCGCCTATCATGATGACATCATCATCATCATCGATCATGATGACATCATCATCATCATCGATCATGATGACATCATCATCGTCTATCACAATGACACCGTCATCCTCGTCACTCACATCGTCCACCGGCTGTTGCACTGCCAGCCATCTGCGTCCCGGTCTACGTATGTGCATTAAGTCCCACCACTCATCCTGGTCCATCTTGTACCTCTCAGCATCACTTACACATTCACAGTAGTCATGGCAAACATGATCATTGTCCGACTCTTCCGGATCACTGAACCACCAGTCATCATCCCCATGAAATGATCTTCCACTTGACGACGATGACGATGATGAATCCGATTCGTAATCTGCTGCTGCTGGCGGTCCTCTGCTGGTTGAGCTGACCTCTTCTTCTTGGATGGGCCCATCATCTGCTGGCGGCTCCAACAAACTTGGAGGTGGTGAATCACCACGTTCCAACACATACGCACTTGAGTCAGCTACGGCTTTGGTTACGTCTGACATGATGATCAGAAGTAAAGAAATGATCGACGTGTGATTCTATTTATATCATTCAGAGGAGTGGAGGGGATATGTCAGGAGTGGGGGTAAAGCGCGGAGTGGGAATGTGATCGATCATTTCGAATTTCAAAAAGTCTAAGTCTCACTATTTAGTTAAGAATATTTTTATGTGTAGGCTAAATGAGATTTCACTAGATTTCATTTTTATTTCAACATTGATCTATTTGCTTTTCCGAAGAGAGAATTAATTCGAGCTCAGATGTGTCAGAATAATTTGAATGATTCAGAAAACTCTGTTTATTTGTATTAAGACCAATTTCACCAAATGCAGACATGTTTATTTTTTCGAAGTAGGAAAATTATAGTACTGTTATTAGGAAAGGCAATGTATCCAAAGAAAAGTCAACATCAAAATCAATTTATATTTAAAAAAATCTACAATATATACAACAATAACTTCCGACCCATTATTCCAAATGAAACTAGTTACTATTGTAATAGCAACCTATTTGTGCCCATCTGGCGCATAATTTGAATTCAATATCACCCAACTTCCTCTTTATATGCATGTCAAATGCCCAATACAACTCATTAAAATTTATTCTGCTGCTATATTCCGAGAAACAAAGGAAACATAGGGTCTGAACACCATTTCTCGTCATCACCACAGTTATATTGTAATTTATACAGCACAGAAGGTCATCCTGGTGGGCAACTGATGTGGTATTTATCTCCCTCCCTCTGGATAACTCCTCTCCAAGTTCATCGAAAACGTCATCACCAAGCCCCTCATCATCGGCATCCAAATTATCGTCTCCGTTTGGAGTAGCGTCATCCAATGCTCCCTCATCGTTGACGGCCTCCGCTTCATATACTTCTGGTGCATCTGCTCCACCTGGAGCCTCTGCTTCTACTTCTTTTCCAATGAAGTCTGCTTCGTCTTCGATGTTCAAGTCTTCCATCATGTTGACAACTTCCTTAACTTCACGTTTGAAACACATATTGTTATAATTCTCAACAAGATACAAGTTTTCGAATGAAGTCCTACCGTTGCAGGATTCAATTTATATGATTTTGGTCTTAATCCCACTCCAAGAAACTCACACATACCGGAACATGAAGATGAGTCTCAGAAATAACTTCCATTCCCCCTCCACTCGCCTAAGGCGTGAGAGCATTAACCATCCTGCATATTGTCAGCGCAAGCGCTCTACATGGACTCCTCCTCTCAAGAAGTGGGGACAAGGCATAAAACTACGAGTGCAGGATCGAAACAATAATTTCTTCGACTCTGCTCGCTGGTATCGATCTAACATTTTCAGTTTTGTTTCAGATTTTTTTCCGACGATCATGAAGAATTTCACCCGACTAGACTGACTCTTGTGAATATACTGGCTGCAGCTGGACCTGAAGGAGATATTCACAAGGATGGTGTGGCAGGACCATCTCATGCGCAGGGTATTGTTCCCAATGACTTGTTCGATATATCACGGTTTGCCCCAACGCCACTTCCCAGAGTTTTATCACCCATGTCACCTCAGGATGGTACTGCACCAGTGAAGGCTACTCCAAAACGTCCACGACGGGATTCAGGAGAAGATTCCGTCGATCGACCTCCAGCAGAGGAGCGACATGCCAGTATAGAGATGAAATCCATCCTACTCTACGGCCCACCTTGAATAGGCGGGTGTGTAATGTATCACCTGAATCTACCATCAAACAAGCCACTGCAACACCGATTCTGGCTCGCTCTATGGTTGTCGAATCGAAAAAAATCTTCTGGTCCGGATAATGTTGGACTCATGGCAGGACCTTCGATGGTGATGCCTACCAGAAGAAGGGGTGATAGAAACCGTAGTGAGTCAAATCCATCATCGTCTTCAATGGTTGACTATTTATCTACCCCTAGTCAACAGTTGCAGGAGATGATGCATAAGATGGAGCAAGGAGAGAAAAAACGAATTGTAGAGCTGGAAAAGTTGGAATCTGAATATCAGACGAAATTGCTGGTTCTTCAACTTTCCAAAGAATTCTTTAGGGTACATCGTGATATATGTAATAAATTTCAGAAATAAATTTCAATGATGTTAAATTGATAATTTTGAACTGTGTCGATTCCCTGACTCAATGAAGTAGATGTTGGAGTGTACATTCTGAAGGTTGGTACTCACAGGGTGGGGCACCAGCCTCTACTTCATTAAGTCTTCATATTGCAATTCTCATATTACATAATCTGTTTTTCTACTCTTCAGCTACAAATCTTATCAAAACCTAAATGATCTAATCTGGTCTGATACAATGCCAATAAATGGTTCGAAAGTTCCCATCCAGAGTTAGAGCATATTCCAACAAATTCAAAATAAAACATACAAGCTTCATTTAATTTTTTATTTCTTCCAAATAATTCACATGAGAAAACATTATCATAACTTTTTCAAGTACATCATATATTTTAACATATAGTGATGATCTCAAATCACATGGTGGGTTGGCAACCAGGCGGTAAGAACACTCAATAATGGTTGATCAGATGTCCTTCGATTTGGTAGGAAGGTGTTTCTATGGTCCATATTCTCTGTTTTGAAAGATTCACACCGTGATGGTCTCCATATGGACGGTGCATCCATGAGTGGATGAATTCTTCTTCTCCAACTCTTCGATTCTCTCACATAGATCATATTTTCCATCGAAAGTGGTCTGGAGATGGATATTTTTTTTGCAGTATTCTCAACTCATTCTCAGATATCTCTTCGAACGATGATTGCATGGTAGTATTCGTGGATTCAAGAATTTCCTGCTTAACCACATTAAGTTTTTCTTCGAAACGATGTGACACTCGTGGTGGTGGTAATGCGTTAGTACATTTCCTTTTGCGACCAAATTTGTCTATAACATTGCTGCTCATCCTTCCACATATATGGACAAATTCACACTGAACATTGTTGTGACAAGATCTTAAGATATATTATCCCTCTAACGCAATTTTTTCGTTCGACTGCGGAGCAGTCTTGGCGCCGCGAAGCAACGCGATTATTTTCAGACCGCGATTTTATACCCCGTGTGAAAAATCGCGGAAACCGCGTAGCGGGCGGCTCGATTTTTCCTAGACTGCTGAGCAGTCTTGGCGCCGCCCAGCGGCGCCAATTTTTTGCTCGCCCGTGGAACGGAAAAAACGCACGAAAAAACCGCGGCCGCGCCGTGGTTTTCACTTGTGGTGTTTGCAAGACCGCGGAGCGGTCTTGTGTCTGATATTCATTTTTACGCGGGGTAAAATATAGCAATAAAACACAACAGTGTGCATCAATAATTTTATTTGTTAACTATACGCTTCGTATGAGCGTTGAACCAATGTCAATAATATATACAGTTATCTATTAATCATTATGACCATTCAAATATAAACTTTCCAGCTAATTTGAGCATTGTGAATGATACTACTCATTCATTTCGGCAATCATTAAACTGATCAAATAATTCAATCTACTCTCGGAATTCATGCCATATTCTTGAGAAAAAGATATAACTATGTTATTACATATACGAATAGTTTCATTGGGATCGCACCGATAGAACTCAATGTCATTGTGACCCCAAAGGAGAGTTTGTGTTGTATTGGAAATTATGAATTTTTCATCATCATCATATGATAATGCTACTTTATTTTTCAAATCCGTATACATATCATGTGAGATGCTTCTGAAAGAATTCATCATCTTAAAAATGTCACCACTATTCTCAACTATTTTCTTGTTATCCTCCAAAGTCAATTGATTCTTTATCACATATCTCTTCACCGGTTTGGCTCTCTTTACTTCTGTTGCAAGAGATTCTACATAGTATGATTTAGCACCTGTACCATAAAAACTAATTATTGGATCATTGGGAAACTCATCTTTGAAATTACCCAAGACTGAATTTGTTACAGGTATGCTGAATTTATTATGTTCAATGTGATTAGATGTGTCAAATCTATTTATATTGGTGCTGATGAACTCATAAAAATTGTCGGTATTTACTTTAGAAATTGGAGAATCTGTGTCAGTGTAGAGCAGAGAAGCATCCTGACCAAATTCTTTCTTCATACATCCATAGTAAAAATCATACATTACAGTCTTGGATAATTCAGAAATACAGAATCCCAAATACAATGGTTTGTCATAATACACTTTCACTTTACCCATCTGAATCTCAACAAAATTTTCACTGGAAATAGTGCAACTTTTGAAGTTTGGCCATACAATCAGAGCGCCCGCTCCCATACTTCTATGGGCATTCTGCCAATGTGTAACAGGCCTCACATCGATCCCATTGTCAACGTTTCCCATCGTTTTGCCATATACTGCATTGTTCATCATTTCATAGAAATCTTTCTTAGACTTATTATTAGATCTATTACGCATTTGAGTGTTGAGATTGATGTAAGGCTCCATCCAACATGACCGCTTGACTCTTAGGATTCTATGAGTATGCATAACAATCAAACCATTATTGACGGCCTGTTTCAAGTTCTTATAATGAACCACATACTTTCGCTAGTCATTCAAATTTGGAATCAATTTTGGAATCTTGCTTTTGGAATTTGGTGGCACTATACTTTCTGCCAAGAGAGGAAGGTCTGAATGTTTATCGTGCAATTTTTCAGGATAATGTATGTCAACTTCAAGGACATAACCATATGGATCAATGTCTGCCACAGCCATAATGTCTGAATATGTGATTTCTCCTCGAATTAGCCAATGAAATCAGATGTAGGTAATGGTTGTGACATACTATGTCCATATAAATTTGTAGCATCCAAATATGAAATGAATGATGATTGCTCATTGGGATCGAAATCAGGTAGAAACTTATTATTTGCTATATGCTTCCTATCGCTACATTGACTAATACCTCCACGAATGCCTTTTTGAAAAAATTCATCATATCAATGTCAGTTAGCAGTTCTAGTTCAACATTTGTATATTTCAACATTGCATCCCAAGATAATCCAGGTGAAGTATAATATTGAGCTGGTTCCAACTTATATGTATCTAAACAAATCCGTCTGAAATTCTCGAATATACTCTTTAAACGTTCAACCTACTTGTAAACATAACAATATATATATATATAAATATATATATATATATATATATATATATATATATATATATATATATATATATATATATATATATATATATATATGTATATTCAATGAATTTTTCGAGAAGTGTCGATATTGTTTTCATGTGCTCCTGAGGAATATTGTGGATCAAGAGATATTTATTGAATAAAATGGGTTGACCACAGATAACTCATAAGAGATGTACATAGTATGAGGTGGAATAATACTCAGGTATGTTCAGACATCAATATCGCTCCGTGATAACATAAAGGTGCGTCCAGACTTGAACATTTTACCGCGAACAAACAAGGTAGATGTCTTCCATTATTTGATGTTTTCGAACAATATCCTATTGTGTATAACCCAAAGAATGGTTTTTATTATGATGAACTAAAAAAAAAAACATGTATATATATATATATATATATATATATAGTGAAGTGGGGAATTGTTGTCCGTGAGAAATTATGAAAAAGGAAATTGTGGCATAATGGACATATTTAAATTAAAGAAAAAAAGCATCCTCCAGCGAGACTCGAACTCGCAACCCTAAGCTTGCCGGACCTATGCTCTACCAATTGAGCTATGAAGGCTATGCGAAATCGACACACACTCGTGAACACTTTACTTCCTTCAATTTAATGCGATGTTGGGAAATGAAATAGAAAAATCAAACGTACTTATCAGTGGCCGTCGAGACCCGGTACCTATTCACCCAAACATCATCGTCGAAGTGACGATTTCAGTAGAAGATCCAGGAAGATGATCTCCAACCACTGATAAGATTTCAGCCAAATATAAGTTGTGAAGTGGGGAATTGTTGTCCGTGAGAAATTATGAAAAAGGAAATTGTGGCATAATGGACATATTTAAATTAAAGAAAAAAATCATCCTCCAGCGAGACTCGAACTCGCAACCCTAAGCTTGCCGGACCTATGCTCTACCAATTGAGCTATGAAGGCTATGCGAAATCGACACACACTCGTGAACACTTTACTTCCTTCAATTTAATGCGATGTTGGGAAATGAAATAGAAAAATCAAACGTACTTATCAGTGGCCGTCGAGACCCGGTACCTATTCACCCAAACATTTTCTTTAATTTAATATGTCCATTTGCCACAATTTCCTTTTTCATAATTTTTAACGTTCCCGCCGGCGAAATACGTTTGCTGGAGATCATCTTCCTGGATCTTCTACTGAAATCGTCACTTCGACGATGATGTTTGGGTGAATAGGTACCGGGTCTCGAGGGCCACTGATAAGTACGTTTGATTTTTCTATTTCATTTCCCAACCTCGCATTAAATTGGGGAAGTAAAGTGTTCACGAGTGTGTGTCGATTTCGCATAGCCTTTATAGCTCAATTGGTAGAGCATAGGTCCGGCAAGCTTAGGGTTGCGAGTTCGAGTCTCGCTGGAGGATGCTTTTTTTCTTTAATTTAAATATGTCCATCATGCCATAATTTCCTTTTTCATAATTTCTCACGGACAACAATTCCCCTTTTCACAACTTATATTTGGCTAAAATCTTATCAGTGGCTGGAGATCCTCTTCCTGGATCTTCTACTGAAATCGTCACTTCGACGATGATGTTTGGGTGAATAGGTACCGGGTCTCGACGGCCACTGATAAGTACGTTTGATTTTTCTATTTCATTTCCCAACATCGCATTAAATTGAAGGAAGTAAAGTGTTCACGAGTGTGTGTCGATTTCGCATAGCCTTCATAGCTCGATTGGTAGAGCATAGGTCCGGCAAGCTTAGGGTTGCGAGTTCGAGTCTCGCTGGAGGATGCTTCTTTTCTTTAATTTAAATATGTCCATTATGCCACAATTTCCTTTTTCATATATATATATATATATATATATATATATATATATATATAATGGGGTGTCATTATGCGGAGGTAGAAAATAGAAAGTCTTCTGACGAGTTTTAGAAAAGAATTTTTTTGGGGGTTCTTTTTTAATATTGTTCATATGGTGAAAAACTCACCGAATGCTATGAACACGCCCGTATCCATATTTCCTTTGAGCCTACTGTTGTACGTAAATATGCACTTCCGACAGTTTCACCACAAATAATTTGAGCACTTGGGGACGCAACGAATAGCGCGAAATTCCTGAACGCATGTTCTGTTCATTCACGGTAAAATGTTCAATTCAGGACGCACCTTGAGGTTCAAAATGGAATCTGAACAAACAAGTCGCGAAATGTGAATATCCTCATTTTGAAAAGTATACAGCTCTGATAGTTAACGTCTGAACTATGAACATCATGGTGACCAAATAAGTATCTATCGAGTGTCGGAAGTAAATGTAGGAGTTTGTATGAACAGAACGTGAAACCCTGGACAAATTAGTTAAATATCGATAAACATCGTTGAACGCCAACTACACGAACACACGTTAGAGTTAGGAAATGTTATTAACAAAAGCCTTGAGGAAGTAAAAGCATGTCTAGAGGAAAAAAAGGCGAAGATAAAAAAAATTTAGAATTGATGAGTTATCCATAAAAAAAATATCGTAATTTTTTTATTCAATCCTGAAAACGTTAATCTATGTCATAAAAGTATTACACGCCTCAATACCTTTCTCGATCCCATTCTTACGATAACTGACATTGATGACGTATAAAACTTAAGGAAGGATAAAAAAAGCCCAATAATAGTGGAATTCGTTTCACATAAAAAGAACTAGATATTTTTCAAAATAAGGAGAAACTGGAAAAACTGAAAAATGCCAAATAAGCAATTGCGAACGACCTCTGCCAATAGGATGAGAAAGAACAAAAAGTTCTTAGAAAACAACTCAGAAAATCCGAAATCCGGAACCAAAATGCTTGAGTCAAAGGGAGTGAGATTGAATTTGATGGAAAGTGGTATTAATCCCTGGAATTGAAGAAAGGAGGACTAGATGCAATAGAAGGTAAAGAAGAGAGCCCAGACGGAGTTGCGAAAAATCTGAAGTGAATGTGAAAGAAAATAGGGAAAGAAACACTCCAACTGTTACATAACAAGAAAACATATTCAGTAATAGAACTTATCGAAGAGAAGAAAAAAATTAAAAGAGAAATCAAACTTCGAGCCCAAGAAAAGGAAGGAATACTCGATAAAAGCATTGAACACATGCATTATTCGCACCATTATAAACTGTTTGAATTGACCCTCCTTTTTTTCCATTTCAACATTACTGAGATGAATGATTTAGTTAGGGATTTAATGAAATCAATACAACAATTATTGAAAATTATGAGTTATAGATGTCTGGAACTGTATTTATTCAATTATTCAAATACGAGGGCAGGGGCATTTGCCTATAATGCAAAAAGAAACAGATTTATATGAATAAAGAATAAGAACAATTGACTTATAGTTTGTGAAAAGGAGTCGTAACGGTTCTTGAAACTTTTTGTGCTTAATTCTGCCACAACCTCAGGAGATAGAGTATCCCACTTCGTGAAGATTCTGTTCGAGAAGTACTTTTGACGTGACAATTTCAGGGGATGACCACGTTACCTTCCATCTTGTAGCAAGAGGCGGATATATCTTTCATAGAGCTGCGCGAATAGACTTTCATCAGGATCCACCAAACATTTGTCAAGTAGGTAGGTACGACTGTTGGCTTCCTACACAACGGCAGTCACTTGGTTCGATGCAGTATGGTTTTTGTTGAATATAACTCCCGGGTCACTGTGGTTGTCCACTTTAGGGATAAATTTGTTGCCCAGGAGATAATCTATTGTTGTGTTGTTAGAACCGACATGTAACACACAATATTTGTCGACGTTCAGGTTTCACATCACCTTTGCACAGACATTTTATTGGATTGGAGGTCGGCATGATTAGTTAGGGGATTTCCAGAAAACTTGATATCATCGGCAAAAAAGCGTGGTCTGAATGGAGTGCGGAAGGCAGAAAGAGAGTGGGTACCAAGACAGACCCTTGGGGGACTTCCGAAATGACTCGTAGGTCAGAATGACTGAATCCATTTCTTACTTTAGAAACCTGTCAAAAAAAAAATGCGGCTCTCCACTCGAGCAGCTGGTGTTCTAGTTTGTGCAGTTGTTGATTTGTGGAACCTTGTCGAATGCATTAAAAACTAAAAAAATGACAAAAAATATTGCTCATTGTCTCAATCTGCAGATCGCCCCCCCCCCTAAATACAGAAGATTCCATTAATGAATTGAAGAACTATTTGGGAATAAGAGATACCGCTGACACAAAAATAATAAGAGGTGTCATCAATATCGATTCATCTCCTGACAGTGAAGAATTACAGGAATATCTTAATATTATGTGTGAGAAGACATATGAATCTCTCACAAATCGCTCTACAAAAAATATACTTTTCCACATGTATTGACCATATGACCCAGGAAAATGTTTTCCCAATGTAGTTGGCCTATGTTTGTTCTACGATCAAAGCTTCAAATTTCCTCCGCTAGATGGCGCCACCTTTCACGTTGCGTATAGCGCTCGATGTTGATGGCGCGCGCTCTGTGTTGGAGAGCGAAGTCGCGGCGTGGGTCGCGGTGCGTGCGCAGTGTCCGCGGGTCACCAAGAAGGGGCTTCCGAAGAGACGGAATGCGGATCTCCGAAACACCGAAAAGGCGTAACTCACGACATTCTGGAAAAATCCAGAACGTTCCAGAATGGTCGATGATGTTCCAGAACGTTCTGGACTATTCCAGAACATTCCAGAACAATCGATGATGCTCCAGAACGTTCCAGAACATTTTGAACTTTCCAGAACACCTACGTTGTGACGAGTACGGTGGGTTGGATAGAGAGAGAGAGAGAGAGAGAGAGAAAGAAAGAGAGAGAGAGAGAGAGCGTGGAACATATGGTTGTGATAGATATATGTCGATGAATGTAGCAGTATTGCGATAATCAACCATAGGCGTCTCGACAATTCTCATTGGGAATGGAAACATGACCTCCTGTCATCGGAAAGAAAGACATAGGCGCATTCAACGCGACACTTGTAATTGTGATGAAAAAACATGGCCGATGTTTGAGGATAAATATATGGCTGACACTCATTTTCATTTTTGATTGATGTTTACCCAGTAAGAAGAAATGTTTTGTTATGTGATTGATTTGGACAAAACATGGCCACCTCTCATTTTAATTCTTGATTAATGTTCACCCAGTAAAAAAAAGGTTTTGTTATGTGATCTATTTCAAAAAAACAAATTTGTGACGACACAGAAAAATAACTGGAAAACAAGAATTTTAACTTTCTGTTTCTACAATACAACGAAAAAAACAATATAATTTTCACATCATTCATTACATAAATCATGAACAAGTTGCGATTTATAATAAAATGAATATTCACGTAGAGAATTTGCATATATGCTATCTATGGATGATGTTTGGCAAAATCCTTTTAAGAGTACATCCACACTTAAATTTATTCCACCACTCATCCATGACTTCACCATAGCAAATACATTCTTGTGATAAGCACAAAAGTTCAAAGAACCGAGCATGGCAATTCGATAAGACCGTTCACATTAGTTTGAAGAATTTTTGATATATCTTGCTCGGTCAGTTCCTTTTTTGTGTCGCCTTCGATGATACTCAGTTGCTTCGTGTCACTTTCAAAGAATTGATTATCGGTTACGAAATCTTTGCAACAAATCGTAACAGTTTCATACTCGTTAGGATGTTCATCGATGTCGCTTCGGCAAAAATTCTCCAATATATCGTCCAGAATGTGTATGAGGGAAGCCCAGTCGTTGGAGGAGAACGATATATGTCGACTCGAATATTTTTGTTTCAGAATCGCCCAAGCACCGAAATCTCTTGCTGTACTTAAGCCACAATGAATTTCGTAGTTGTCCATAGAAAATGTCATGAACAACAAATTATTTTTACTTTCAGCTTCAGTTTCACAGCGGGTCAATGTTGCATCAGCACCTTTTTTTTTTTTTTTTTTATTTTCTGGTTCCCACGAGAAGGGATATCCTGTAATGTTCAGAGAACATTGTGGGAACCTAGGAAAAGAAGGTAGGAGTTGGTGTTCTTCTTAAATTTCTGAAGGTTGTATGCCTCGGGGAACACCTCCCTAGGCAATGAGTTCCAAAGCCTCGCTGTTCGTTGGATGAACGAGTCTTTGGAAAGTGATGTTCTGGTTTCCAAAGTGACCACGAAGGGGTGTGATTACTGAACTTGACGGGTTAATCTCGAAGAGACTGCCAAAGCAGGAACGATTGTTGATATTTCAGAAGAGCATCGCCCATGAAAATATCATAGTAATTTCGCTGAGCTGCAGCCTCGTAGTCGTTACGGGCTCGATCGATGTCATAGAAATCACAATCACTATCAAACATACTATCGCTGTTGTAACCACTGTCGAAAGACATTTTACTGTTACTACTGAAACTCAACTAAAAATAGTCTGTCGAATTTGTGTTTATAGCTTCGATCATATGATCATTTCCCCCCCCACAGATATGATCATACCCCCACAGATTCCCGCTCAACGAATTTATTTCATCAACATTTTCAATCCATGAGTTGTGCGTTTCATCCAATCCAAGTCATTCAACCAACATTTTCTTTCCTTTTCTCTTGATTACCTTCTCCACGAGATAGATGTCGGGGTTTGCATTTTTCTGTGATTCTTCTTCGTAGAATGCTCCTTGAATCGGTGTACCTAGTATATCTTCCAGCAGATAGGTGGCAAAGTCGGTAATTTTGACTTTGACGATTTCGAATAATTCAGTCATCCAATTGGAAGTGTAACCCTTTTCAAAATGGTATTTTGATTTCGAGATGCGTCGCAGACTTTTTGTGATCCAGCAAGCTTCAGATGACTATTGTTTCACGTTGAATTCTTTTTTTTGTTGGATTTGTCAATTTGGGTCGTTTTGAATCCCGTTATGTCATGCACCGTATCATTGTAGGTTTTCGTTATTTCAGGTAATATTTTCAGCCAATTGTAAGAACCTCGTAAACTAGAGTACATGTAGAGTCTTTCTTTCGGTGTTCTTAATACATGTTCTACCATGGCGGCTTTCTTAACACTGAATGTGTTGTAATGATTAATTTGATGTGTTTCCATGAGACTTCGAAATTTTCCTTTATAGAATTCTTCTCCTTGATCAGTCTGCAAATTTTTCGGACATCTTTTTGTGTGTGTCAAAATATCCGCAAAGACCTCTAAAACTTCGGTACCAGTTTCAGTTTTCAACGGACGAGTCCACACGAATTTCGAAAACCAATTAATGACCACAAGAATGAGTTTAAAATTTCAATTTTGACGAGCGTATTGTCTCATTCCGGCTAAATCCATTTGCTATTATTCATCCAAACCTTTGCCGATGGATCGACGCCAAGGATTATTTTTTTGAGCAGGTCGATGTAATTCCAAAACCAGACAAGTCTTTTCGGACGGGGAGGAAGTACCTAGAGTACGACGACTACGTTGAGACGTTTTTCGAATTGACTGTATATTTCTGGAGGACGTCATTGTATGAAAAATAAATTGAAAAGTGTTGTAATATAAATGAAATAGACATACATCCAGAAACCACCGAGTGGTGGTTTTTTCAAGCCATTATGTATTTTAACTTAATTTTTGATATTTGCATCTAGTATCGATACTTCACGAGCAAGGTCATCAACTTTTGTTTTTGACTCGCTATACGGATAACAACATAGTTTCTATTCATTAAATCGTTCGGTTCCCCCGCCGAAGTTTAAGTAATGTTTTTGTTCAAGTATTCCATTCCAGATATTTGGAATTATGTTTGTAAACGTCCACGTGTTGTCCTCTATTGTTCAAAGTGTTGATTTGATTTCTGATTTTTTGCAAGCTTTCTCGAATTTCAGTGACGTAAGTACCATGTCTCGTAACCATATCAACGAAATTCGTATTGATTGTTTTCATATTCTCCTTGGAAGTCGTTGTGACGATGTTCGGTTTATTATAGCCTCCTCACATACACTGATATCTATTTTCGATGTATCGAGAGAAGACTTGAGTTGTTCTTCAATTTTATGCGTGAATTCATCAACGACACCATAAACATATCCTCAATTGGTCGCATCTTTTCTGTTCGCAGGTCTTTTAACATAACATAATTTCAAATCGTTGGAGTCAATGTCACCGTCCGATGTTGTATGTAGTCCACCACCATCACTTTTCAAAATATGTTTTCGTTTTCCATTGGAACTATGTTCAAACTTGTCGACAGTCATTGTGAAAATGTATTATTCACATAGGGAAGCAAGTTATTTATTGAACGATGTCTGCTTCTCGAAGTTCATTGATTATGGCTAATATTTCATTGCCGTGAGAAGTATTTTCAGCATCTTTCGAGGCTACCAACAATCGTTCACACAATTCGTTCGGATCAGCCCAGTGATTATTTTCTATAGGTTTACTATTGAATACCATCATGTCAATGTTTTGATAAGTTTGAAGAAGACTGGTTGTGGTAGGTCGTCGAGAGAAGGGTCGTTATATGTATATTTTCACCTTTTACTACCCTTCAGAATTACTGCTGATTTTAGAAGAGATCCCGTGAATCCCAAGACAGTTTTATATGCACTCAAATCTTCTGGATTGTAGTTAAGTACATCATAGAATATTAGCTGAGTCCTGAGTCCTGGAGTTCCCTTCAAATACTTTCCCTGCTTCACGATGTTGTTATTTTTATCGAAATCGATGAATTGTTTCCCGAGTACCCATATAATTCATCAATTTCATTATCGTTGCTCCTGTGAAGATATATTTTTGTAACATGGCAGGATACCATAGATAGGAATTGCGTTTGTTCTGGGAGTTCTTCTTCTTCTTCTTTGGGCGCCGCTTTCTCTTTCTTGATATTTTTGAGGTGGGGAGGATGCGCTGGTTCTTCGAAATTGAACGATTTTTTCGATTGGTTTGGACAAAGGTTTGAAAAAATTATTTATCGATGAATCTTTTTCGGATTTACCTAATTTGAGAGCTAGAGATTTCATTTTTCAGAATGACGTCAACTACTTTGCTGAGCGACTTCATGTTTACTGATTAAACATCATTATTTCCGCATATATATATATATATATATATATATATATATATATATATATATATATATATATATATATATATATATATATATATATATATATATATATATATATATATATATATATTATATGAAAGAGAGTAATATCGAGGGGACTGTTAAAAACAAAATGGAAGGAATTTAATGGACATAGCCCTCAGAGAAAAGAGCTAACCGTAGACACGTGTTTCGGGCTCTCGGCCCTCATCAGTACGGTGGAGAAGTGCAAGGATGAACAACACTTGGTAGAAAACGACAAATATATATATATATATATATATATATATATATTATAATATATATATATATAATATATATATATATATATATATATATATATATATATATATATATATATATATATATATATATATATATATATATATATAAATATAAATTACGCGTCACGTTGTTTGTCGCGATGGACTCCTAAACTACTTAACCGATTTCAATCAAATTTGCACACCGTGTGCAGTTTGAACTTACTTGAAAGATAGGATAGCTCACATCTCAATTTATAGCCGCAATATCATTTTATTGGAAATTATTTGTTTATTGAAGTGAAACTTCTTTAGAATCGTTGTGATTTCAAACTCGATACACGTTCTCGGTCTACTCTTTGTGCGATGCTTCGTAGCGTCCCCACTATCGTCTACAAAGCTCCTGTGCAAATGCTCCTGTGTAGTGGGATAGTCAGTATATATTGTTATGTTATGAAAAACCAGGTATATATTTAAAAAAAAAAAAAAACATAAAAAGAATAATTAATAAATAGTTATTAGTTTCAAGAGATTGTTTTTACATGATTTTGGGAGTTCTATTTATTTGTAAGCCTATGTATGATATGGATAGATAAAAATGTCAAAATACTGTAACACAATCAATTTCATACACTGTCATAATGATTATAACCCATAATTGGTAAAAAGACAAAAAAAAGTCTAGATTTACAAAATTTTCATGATAAAAAGTGATCAGCACATTTATAAATTTGAAACATACAGTATATGAAATTGTAGCTAACTAAAAGTAGCCAATGATAGAACAGCAAACTTCTTGATGAGAATAGCCGGAATAGATGGTAATAGGAATGGAAATGGTAATATGGTAATATGGTAATATGGTAATATGGTAATATGGTAATATGGTAATATGGTAATATGGTAATATGGTAATATGGTAATATGGTAATATGGTAATATGGTAATATGGTAATATGGTAATATGGTAATATGGTAATATGGTAATATGGTAATATGGTAATATGGTAATATGGTAATATGGAAAATTGGAAATTGTGAGAGAATAACAACGGGGTGATGTCATAAGCAAATATTATTGAAATTTGTACATAGTAATAAGAATGGGAAAATAGCTGTATATATAAATTATATAAGATGAACCCAAACAGTGAAATGTGACGATTTGGTGCGCAAATTCAAACATTCAAATGAAAAAGAAGAGGGAAAATTGGTATCCAAGGGAGCAACAAACAAAGCCACAGGAGATCTAAAATAAATATACAAGGGAATGCCACGCATCATTTTGGGAGAAAGAAAAATGGAATAATTCCAACATTAGAAGGAAAAAACCAATATTACCTCAATTATACAACATATCCAAGTGTCCAAAGCTGATTTCTGCATTTGTTTGGTTGCTGATTTATGGTATTGGAGTTCCTGATAGAGCTTGGAGAGAGAAAGGATCCAGTTTCAGGGCATATCTTGAACACTGACATCTCCAGCAGGTATAAAAACTTCAATAGTGCACATCCGGTCCATGAACAATATCACAAATAACGTATCTCATATCTGAAGAACTTTATTTCACTTTATTTTGAACCATAAAAGAAAAATTCACTCTCAAGGAAAAAGTGAGGTTCTGTCTATCTATCCATGATTTGATTTTAATGATTATCCGTGAATATTTGTAGATTCACATTAGTATAAGTTATTTCTCGTAGGCCAGGTAAAATTAAGTCTTCCTGAATAAAGGAAATAATTGCTTTTTGATACTTTGTTGTTTGTTTTTTTACGATGATCAACAATCATAACAATGACCATTGACTGAACTGAAATTAGACAGCAGTGGCTAGTGGCTCTATTGCCTGAACCGGCTATCTGAGGTAAGAGGCGTACCAACTGTTGCTTAGCCGTGGTGATAAAAGTGATAACAATTGGCAGCAGCGTGACAAGAGAACAGTGACGTTCGCTAGCAATTATTATTACAGCATACAATACATATACAGGGCGAAAATATCTACCTATATTCATATCAATTTGGCTCACAAAGAATAGCATAAAAACTATTAGCAATCTTATTATATAAAAACAATTTTTTGTAAATATCATTACATAATAATTTGGCACCCAAAAGTGGGGCGAAATTATAACAAAATAATTTGTTATATCATCATTACATAACAATATGTATATCTCGCTCCCGTTCCGAGCGTTCTACGTGTTTATGTTTGTATGTGTTATTCAGACTGAAGTATAAATTGAATTCATATAGTAGAAAATCAATCATGGAGGTCGCCATGTTTTTTTACTAATGGAATCTGTGTAAAAAAGCATGGTGGTCCTCATGACTGGTGTTCTCCTACCGTTTCCCTTGAATAATAGTTTAGGAGTCAATCGCGGACAAACAACGTGACGCGTAATTTATATATATCAAGTGTGCAGTTTGATCTAACTTGAAAGATAGGATAGCTCACATCTCAATTTATAGCCGAAATATCATTTTATTGCAAATTATTTGTTTATTAATTATCTGTTAGCTCCAAACGATTCTAACAGATGGCGGTATCTGTTGACTGGATTGAGTAAGAACGGGATAACGGGAATAACGAGATAACGAAAAAACGGGATAACGGGATGACAGGATGAGGAGATAATGGGAAAACGGGATAACGGGATAAAGAAGAAGAGGGGTAACAGGAAAATGGGAAGATGTGATAACGGGATAACGGGAATAACAGGATAACAAAGAAACGGGAAAACGGGATGACAGGATGAGGGGATGAGGGGAAAACGGTATAACGGGATAAAAAAAATGGGATAGCAGGAAAACTGGATAACGAGAATAACGGGATAACGGGAAAACGGGATAACGGGGTGAAGAAAAAAAGGAGTAACAGAAAAATGGGATAACGGGATAACGGGAAAACAAGATAACGGGACGAGAGTTTTCGGAAAAAACATTTCAGGGAACAAAGAAATTTGGACAGGACAACGTCTGTCGGGTTTTAGTTTTAGTTTATAACAAAAACCTTAGCCACAGCAACGCGTGGCTATATATATATATATATATATATATATATATATATATATATATATAACTTTAGAAATAACGACTGGAAATTGGTATGAACAGTGGGGAATAACGGGGATCTTCAGTCAGCACAAGTGTTGAACTATGAAAAACTCTTTAATACGATAGACCGAGCTTTCGTTTCGATTTTGAAACTTCTTCAGGGTCCTAAAATATGTAAATGACATTATTGTGAAAAAAATACTTAGAATGAAGGAAGTACTTACAGTAATCTGAGTGGATGATAAATGAACATTAACTTTAAAGAAAAAACGTAAAATATGTAAAAATTTGTCGGAATGGCGTTATATCTTTGAGGCTCCGAGTGACATTGAAGGATTTGAAATGACAACCTATGAATAATCGTCAGAAAAATATAAAATATGTAGTGGGTGTGTTAATGTTTATATTATATTCTTTGAGAATCATCAGTTTTAATCCATTTGTAGAAGATAACTGTAGATTTTGCTAAGATTTTCGATATCTGTTTATTTGTTCATATTTTGATTGGATTTATTAATTTCAATCATTTCAAGAAATAATCTTTTAGAGAAATTTTTTTCTGAATGTAAAACTTGTGCTTCCTCGAATGATATTTTATGGCCTGTTTCAATAGCATGTTGAGCTAATGCACATGACTTCTTGTTGAGTCTTATATCACTTCTGTGAGAGAGAATACGATTATTTAAAGTTCTTGAACTTGTACCAATATAGTTCAAATCACAGTTGTTACATGGTATGCTGTAGACAACATTTGATTTCTTCAAATCTGGTGTGGGATCTTTTAACCTCGTATTTAAATTTCCAATAGTCTTGATATTTTTTTGTGAGATTTTAATGTTACTTTCATTCTTGAATAATTTAATTATATTTGATGTAGAATTCCTATATTAGGAATTGAAAAATAAATTATCCTTTCATTGTTATTTTCTGAATTTTGATTATTTGTGTTATCATTATAAATTTTTCTATCAGAGTTGGTATTGAAAAGAATTCTATTGAGAAGTTTTTTGGGGTAAGAATTATCTAGTAAAATATTTCTGAGAATTTTAAAATTTTTGTTTTTCAATGAAGGATGAACCAACATCTCGATTCTTTTTTTCATGCGAAGAATCAAATTTATTTTCATTCTTTTTGAGTGGAAGGAATGATAGTTTATGTATCTTTCAGAGTTTGTTGGTTTTATATATCAATCTGTGATTAGTGAATTGTTTTCTCTACGAATATTCTTGTATCTAAAGATGGAATACTTTTATTTTTTTCTAATTCAATTGTGAATTGTAAATTTTTATTGTAGTTATTTACTTTTCTTAAAATTTCATCGGATTTATCCATTGGTATTGCACAAATAATATCATCTACAAATTTAAAAAAAAATGGAACTTCAAAGGTCAATTGTGGTAATATTTCTTCGAAAAGGTCATCCATTACATACGAAGCAATGATTGGTGAGATGGTAGCTCCCATAGGTGTTCCAAGAATTTGTTTGTAGCAATTTCCTTCGAACGAAAAGAAACTAGATTTGAATATGAATTGAATGATTTCAAAAAATTTTGTTTGTGAAATATTACAGTGTTCTTCTATTTTACTCCATCTTTTAGTTATACTTTTCAACACTAATTCTATCGGTATGTTACTGAATAAGGAAACAACATCTAAGCTTATCAAGACATAGCTTTGTGGAAGTTGTTTTTCGTTGATGAATTAAGAAAACTCGAAAGAATCTTTAACATAAAACTTATTTTCAAAGTCATATGCATCTGTAAGGATGTCTGTGAATGATTTAGATTTTTTTTGGGTGATAATAGAAAAGTATGTGTTATTAGACTGAAGTATAAATTAAATTCATATAGTAGAAAATCAATCATGGAGGTCGCCATGTTTTTTTACTAATGGAATCTGTGTTAAAAAGCATGGTGGTCACCATGACTGGTGTTCTCCTACCGTTTCCCTTGAATAACAGTTTAGGAGTCAATCGCGGACAAACAACGTGACGCGTAATTTATATATATCAAGTGTGCAGTTTGTTCTAACTTGAGAGATAGGATAGCTCACATCTCAATTTATAGCCGAAATATTATTTTATTGCAAATTATTTGTTTATTAATTATCTGTAAGCTCCAAACGATTCTAGGATGAGAAAATAATGGGAAAACGGGATAACGGGATGAAGAAGAAGAGGGGTAACAGGAAAATGGGAAGATGTGATAACGGGATAACGGGAATAACAGGATAACGAAGAAACGGGAAAACGGGATGACAGGATGAGGGGATGAGGGGAAAACGGGATAAGGGATGAAAAAAATGGGAAAGCAGGAAAACGGGATAACGGGAATAACGGGATAACGGGAAAACGGGATAACGGGGTGAAGAAAAAAAGGAGTAACAGGAAAATGGGATAACGGGATAACGGGAAAACAAGATAACGGGACAACAGGAAGCAGAAGGAGTCAGAAGCATAATCTAGATGAAACAACATAAAGGAAAACATAGAAAAAAAGAAAATTCTACACGGACGAGAGTTTTCGGAAAACACATTTCAGGGAACAAAGAAATTTGGACAGGACAACGTCTGTCGGGTTTTAGTTTTAGTTTATAACAAAAACCCTAGCCACAGCAACGCGTGGCTATACATATATATATATATATATATATATATATATATATATATATATATATTTATATATATATATATATTATTTATATATATATATATATATATATATATATATATATATATATATATATAAATTTAGAAATAACGACTGAAAATTGGTATGAACAGTGGGGAATAACGGGGATCTTCAGTCAGCACAAGTGTTGAACTATGAAAAACTCTTTAATACGATAGACCGAGCTTTCGTTTCGATTTTGAAACTTCTTCGGGGTCCTAAAATATGTAAATGACATTATTGTGAAAAAAATACTTTGAATGAAGGAAGTACTTACAGTAATCTGAGTGGATGATAAATAAACATTAACTTTAAAGAAAAAACGTAAAATATGTAAAAATTTGTCGGAATGGTGTTATATCTTTGAGGCTCCGAGTGACATTGAAGGATTTGAAATGACAACCTATTATTAATCGTCAGAAATAATAAAATATGTAGTGGGTGTGTTAATGTTTATATTATATTCTTTGAGAATCATCAGTTTTAATCCATTTGTAGAAGATAACTGTAGATTTTGCTAAGATTTTCGATATCTGTTTTTTTGTTCATATTTTGATTGGATTTATTAATTTCAATCATTTCAAGAAATAATCTTTTAGAGAATTTTTTTTCTGAATGTTAAACTTGTGCTTTCTCGAATGATATTTTATGGCCTGTTTCAATAGCATGTTGAGCTAATGCACATGACTTCTTGTTGAGTCTTATATCACTTCTGTGAGAGATAATACGATTATTTAAAGTTCTTAACTTGTACCAATATAGTTCAAATCACAGTTGTTACATGGTATGCTGTAGACAACATTTGATTTCTTCAAATCTGGTGTGGGATCTTTTAACCTCGTTTTCAAATTTCCAATAGTCTTGATATTTTTTTGAGAGATTTTGATGTTACTTTTATTCTTGAATAATTTAATTATATTTGATGATAGAATTACTATATTGGGAATTGAAAAATAAATTATCCTTTCATTGTTATTTTCTGAATTTTGATTATTTGTGTTATCATTATAAATTTGTCTATCAGAGTTGGTATTGAAAAGAATTCTATTAAGAAGTTTTTTGCTTCTTCTTCAGTGATCATTTTTGATTTTTTTAATTCTGAAATGAATTTATTTGCTTTTTGTTCAATGGTTGAGGTAGGATCTCTATTTAATTTGGTGTAAGAATTTTCGTCATCAAGGATATCATGAGATTTTTTTATATATTCAGTTTTTTCTAAAATGACTGTTACATTACCTTTATCTGATTTGGTTGAAATAAGATTAGGATGGTTTTTGAAAAATTCTTTGGTTTTTTTATAAAGAGAATTGAGTGTTGTTTCATTTTTTTGAGGTTTTTGAAAAAAGTAAGTAACCATATTTGTTATTTTTGCTCTGAAAATATCTTTTTTCTCATATTGAATCCACTTATTAGTGATTCGATATCAGACAAAAGTTATATATATATATATATATATATATAATATATATATATATATATATATATATATATATATATATATTATATTAATATATATATATATTTATATATATATATATATATATATATATACATATATATATATATATATATGAAAGAGAGTTATATCAAGGGGGCTGATGAAAACAAACTGGAAGAAATTTAATGGACATAGCCCTCAGAGAAAAGTGCTAACCGTAGACACGTGTTTCGGGCTATCGACCCTCATCAGTACGGTGGAGAAGTGCAGGATGAACAACACTTGGTAGAAAACGACAAATCAACGGAGTCAACAAACAGAAGCCAGCCGCTCATCTGTGATTTCGGTCAGCAGACCCTGAATTCCAGGGCAACAACCAACGTCACCACGGAGGCAGCTATGGTTACCTGCGTGACATCCGAGTCCAGGAATATAAATATGAAAGAGAGTAATATCGAGGGGACTGTTGAGAACAAAATGGAAGGAATTTAATGGACATAGCCCTCAGAGAAAAGTGCTAACCGTAGACACGTGTTTTGGGCTCTCGGCCCTCATCAGTACGATGGAGAAGTGCAAGGATGAACAACACTTGGTAGAAAATGACAAATCAACGGAGTCAACAAACAGAAGCCAGCCGCTCATTTGTGATTTCGGTCACCAGACCTTGAATTCCATCCAAATCACTGAATTCCATTCCAATCACGAATGAGCGGCTGGCTTCTGTTTGTTGACTCCGTTGATTTGTCGTTTTCTACCAAGTGTTGTTCATCCTTGCACTTCTCCACCGTACTGATGAGGGCCGAGAGCCCGAAACACGTGTCTACGGTTAGCACTTTTCTCTGAGGGCTATGTCCATTGAATTCCTTCCATTTTGTTTTTAACAGTCCCCTCGATATAACTCTCTTTCATATTTATATTCCTGGACTCGGATGTCACGCAGGTAGCTATAGCTGCCTGAATTTTCGTGGAATATAGCTAAATTTCGATAATTATATTATCAAAATGTACGATATCAGTGGTATAGAAGAATTACCATCGACTCCCCCACACATATCGGAGAAAGCAGAAAAAGCAGTATAAAATATTTTACCCCAAAAATCTAAGAAAGTGTAAGAAAAACTATATCAACGGTGTATGGACTGGAGAAATACAAATAATATTTCGACATTTTCCGAAAATGTTTTGATTGCTTATTCTCAAGAATTGATGGAAAAGGACATGGACACATTATTCAATAATGAAATCGTTGATGAATATCAACCATAATGAAGACATTTTTGAATATAAGGAGCCACAAGCGTAATTAAACCGAAAGTCGGAAGGATATGTTGGAAAAAAATCAAAAATATTTTCACCTGAACAAATAAAAACGTTTATCGACGAAGCAACCGATAAAATGTTTTTTATGAAAGTAAGTATCTACCTAACATTGCATTTTTAAATTTTTTTGTCATGATTAAATTTTTCATTCGACTAATGCATGATATATTCCATCAATGTCGAGAAAACTTGATAAGTTAACTCGTGGCGAAGCGGGCTAAGGCGCTAGATTTGAACTATAGACTACAGTATGAGACCCGGGTTTGAAGCTAGCCTGGGTCATCCTGCTTTTCATTTAATTTTTATTTAATTTTTTTCATTGTTGTGATTTTTTTATTCATCTTTTTGTTTTAGGTAGCAATGATTTTTGGAATAATGGGATCATGGCATGAACTAGATGACCTAAAATGTGAAAATGTCAAAGATATGAATGGAATCTTAATTGTTAATGTGGTAGAAACTGAAACAAAAGTACGACGAACATTTACAATTACCGGCAAATACTACGAAATTAGTAGAAAATATATGATTCTACGGCCGGAAATTTGCCCCACCCCTTCTTTTTTCGTTGAATATTCAAATGGGAAATGCACAATTTAAAACATTGGTATCAATAGATTTGGTTCGAAGGACATCTGCAACTGTATTAGTTGATGCCGGTGGTGATATTACCGCATTAAAATGTCATAGTGGCTGGAAATTCAATTCAGTGGCGGAAGGCTACATTGAAAACTCGGTTCAGAATAAAATCAGCATTTCCAATACAATATTGAACTCTATTGAGACTAGCAATAATGAAATGAATGTAAATATTCCTTCCACTTCCAGATCAGTGAGACCTGGAATAAACTTTTCAAACTGCACAATGAATATTTTACAATTATTATGTTCAATATAAATATAAATGAAATGTCAATAGTTTTTCTATATCCATGGTAATACCTGAGGTTATACCATTAATTACAATTTTGTAGAATTTTTTATAGAAATACGAGTAATTACTGTTATTGTGTTCAATACAAATATAAATATAATATTTATAGTTCTTCATCATTTAACAGGTGTAGAAAAAATAGCGTATGCAACTCTCATGTGATGGTTATTACATGATCGTTGCATAATATACTATCAATATTCAATGGTTTCTTTTATCTGCCTTTTTCTCATTTTTCAATGTTTCATAAGTTACTTCATTTTTATGTGTTTTGACCAAACTCACCTTCTTTCTTCAATATGCTAGTTGAATTGTTCCCTGGTTCTACTATGCGCTTTCCCTCCTTGTTTATTTTCTCAGACCCTTTTCTCTATCAAAGACATCAATAAAATTATGCTAGTTTATTTACTTCCCCGCCCCCAAATTTAACATTATTAGGAAACCTTCGCGAGTTCGATTATTTTTATCGTATGCTTCAAATGTGAATTTCACCAGATTTTTTAACAATCCTGGTACATTTTGTTTTTCCAATCAGATATTATTTCACTTTGTTTTCATCTTCATGTGTTTTGATTTTTTCTGAATTTTCAAAATATCTTCATATATTGAATAAATTGCTTAGTAACCCCTTCACCACACTTATCCACTTCTCACCTATATGCGCATTTCGATTACTAAGTTATCAGCATCAGTAGGTTAACTACACTGTGTAGTTATGGCTGGGACAGATGGACAGACGGCACCATAGTGTTCTAATGAAACTTCTTTTTCTATTTTTATTTCCGCACTCCAAAAATTTTACAATCAGAAATTGATGATTTGATTCAGTGACTCAGGTTCAATCGTCAAAGAAGAAATCATGTTTCAGAAACATGTGAACATTCAAGCTTTTTTTTTCTTGTACGTTTTCACACATGTGTGACATTTAAACTCATTACCCGACTACGGCGAAGCAAAAATGAGGGTTATGATTTTGACCGGTATGTATGAGTGTAGGTATGTATGTTCATCTGTTCCCTCATATCTTCTAAACTACTCATCATAATTTGACAAATGAGGTATGGTTGGAAGCGTCTTGATTGAATCTGGCACCATATAGCAAACATAATGTCATTAAAAAAAAATGATGCCGTGGTATAGTTTTCCCAATATCAATTGCAGAAGCATAAAAAAGTTTTGCGGCGAAATCCTGTGAGCAGTAGTGGCGGAGATAACTAATTTTATTTAGATATTTTAAGATTTCAAAAATACTTCATAAATAATGAAAAATGAAAAAAAATTAAAGACAAGCTTTTATTTATACAAATACATTAAGAAAGAAAAATAATTTCTTTCATTGTTTGATGTAGGTTACTAGAATATCCTAAAACGTATTTCGATCGGCACACACCAAGACCACAGACGCTTCTGGTTTTTAATCTTTCAGAGCTATTTAAACACAATTATAACGCGTGATTCATGACCTTCCATCGTATAGACACGCCTATACAAGCATCGATGTCCGACGATTGGCCCAGACGAATCGGTTGTAGAAAATCGACAGCTGCCACTCACGTCCACGTTGACTATCGGCTCTCTTGATCCACCATCTGCCGACGGAAAATGTTTACGAGTAGTACAGATTATTTTTCGTTCAGTTTCTTCTCATATACGCTCGTGTTAGCGAAGTGAGTTTTTATTTGCTCCCTATAGAAACAGCTTCTGCAATTGATATTGGATGGACTATAAGTATCGAATGAAAGGGCTCAATTAGCACATTTCAAACATATATATATATATATATATATATATATATATATATATATATATATAATGTGCTATATATATATTTGAAATGTGCTAATTGAGCCCTTTAATATATATATATATATATATATATATATATATATATTATAGAATAAGTTCGCATAGAAGGGGGGAGGAGGAGTATCGCTTGGAGTGACAAATTGTGACAAGGAGGGGCGGGGAGTCTAGGGAAACCTGACGTATGCATTTCATCACACAATTCTACTTTAATTTTTTTCTCGACTATTTTTTATTTTATTGTTGTAATGATAGAAAGTCATTCGTTCCGTAATGATAATTTCGGCTGATGGAGGACCTGACGAAAATCCTCGGTACGGAAAAGTAATTTTTTCAAAGCTATCCAGTATTTTCGGTACTGCAATCTAGATGCTTCATTCATATGACTAATGCACCGGGTAGAAGCTCTAGTGTAGAAAAAAAATGGCTCCACTTAATCATGAACTTGCTGGCTTGATTTTGCCTCATGAGTATTATGGTAGAACTATAGATGAAAATTCATAAGAAAAAACTTTGAATGAATATGCAGGGACAACTTTGGTTGATGTTTGGAAGTCGTTAAAAAGTGATAGTCATGATGTAGCCACATAATATATAGCACCAAAAGAAGGCGATGGCGACAAAGTGCAATTATTAATTGACGATTGGTACAGTAAACATGTTCGTGAGTCTGACTACTTTCTGTCAATTTAAAAATACACAAATGAAGTGTAGTGGTCAAAGTAAAAGTAGTTTGAAATGTTTACTACCAAACGGATTTTTGCCTCCACCAATTGAATTACAACATACTCAAAATGGATTGACTGTATCGCAAATAATTTCTGATGGTATATATATTGACCTTCTTGCTTGTCTCACTGTAAATCTCCAGCCAAATTCCTTACAATTGGTTCTGTTCATCGGTCCAGGATAAATTGGCAAATGGAACATGTAAATAATGTGGTCTTTATCACACGTCAAACAAAACTTTATGGCAACATTCAAAATATGTACACTCAAAACGAGAAAGATGAGGTAGTTTGTCGTATAAAGCCAAGTCGTATCGCAGCTCGTCGAGCTCTAGAGCTATGTATATCAGGAGATGGAAGCGCTGGTACAGAATTGCAGAGTGGATACATGAGGATGAAGTCAATGGTAGTTTTGAGGATAAAGGAGAAGATACTTCAATGCCAATCATAGATATTGCTGTGCATTCAAAAAATTATCAGACTGATAAATAAAAGAAATATGTATGTGTTGGTTATTTTAGATATGTATTGATTTATTCACATTTTATGTTCGAAAGAAATAAATATTTTAAAATCTCAATATTTGTGTTCTATGGAATGAATCATGTACAGGAGGAGGGGATGTTCTGGTTTTCGTGACGTGATATTTATAGGGGGGTCACATAAAGGGTGACGCAGCGTGACGAGCGAGGGGGGAAGGGGTCCAAAAAGGCAAAATTCAGTGTGGCATATTCTGAAATAACACCATTTGAACCTCCTCTAAGGATATAGATTATTGAAAATAAAACAAGATCAGAAGGAAAAAATTCCTTCTCTGAAGATGGTCCCGCACATGAAAGCATATGGTTGAAACCAGCTCTTCCTACACCAAAAATGAAATATTTACAGGAAGTACTGAAAAATATAGGTGCGGTGAGAAAGACAGGAAATTACAAAAATTATATTCTACAGTCGTCATCCAGCGAATCGAAAGCTTTACTCCTGGACTCTAAGAGAGAAAGAAAGAAAGGAAAAAAGGAGAAAATCAATAAAAATTAAGATAAAATAACATATAAGGAAGACACACACTAGTCGAAATATGAGAAAGAGGAGACACGAAAAAAGAGAATAAATAGGTAGAAAAGATAAAATTCCTACATCATACATATAAGAACAGGACAAAAATAGAAGATAAAATGACAGGAACAATTTTATTCTACATCTAGCAAATACATGAACAGGTTTTTTAACCCCTAATGAAACTTCAAAACTGTTGGTATTATTCGCTCGAAAGTAAAACATACTATGGTATTGAAAAACCCATACGAAAAACAGAAAAATCAAGAAATACAAGATAGAACTTTGAAAATAATGGAGCCCAACCACCTTTCGAAGGAAGTAGAAAAAAATTAAGTAGCCAACATTCCAATACTAAAATGAAATGATGACAACCTCAAGAAAGAAATATATATTACCACCACAATAGAAAATGGATAATCCGAACCACATGATGATGAAAAATAAGTCAACACGCGAAGAAAATTCCTTACTTCCCTGGACCGCCATAAAAAAAAATATTTTCAAAAATAATCACAAGTCCCAAATAAATTTTTGGTATTATTAAAAAACTCTCAGGAAATAAGGCACCAAGTCATGACGAAATTGATATCACAAGAAATGCATATGACAAATGAGATACTGCCTACTAGTACTACCCAGGATCTCAGAAAAAAGCGGTTATAGCACCCATACCCAGAGGAGAGAAACCTTCAACATTTCGTTGTTGAGCATGGTAGCCAAGGTGATTGATAAAATTATCTTGGATAGACTTCTGATCACTGGGAAAAAGCTGAAGCTTATCCTGGTGGTGAAATTCGGCTTCAGAAGTAGTTTATTTCATTACGAGTCCGAAAATAAGGATTTTTCCGTGCTCGCATGAAAAATGTGTAATGTAATGAACGATATTGTTTATTATACTTCTTTGAAATAGATATCATGAAAATTAAATGTGACATAAAATAATACGTACAAAATAAATTAGGAACATGTTTATTTTCATGACAATTATACGCAACAGAAAAAATGTAACTTGAGTAAAAATATGAAAAATTGACTAACAACACATACACTGATTTGTTGAAAATATAAACTGAATGTTCATAAAATCAAAAAAATCTTTCTATCAATATTCAATTGAGAATGTTTCCCTTTCAAACACATACACAATACATAAATTGTTGCTATGTAAATAATTGGAGATGGGGAAATGTATTTCCGTGCGTTCGCACGAAATGGCTCATTTCACTTTATTGCAAAGGCCGACAGTTTTCAAAGAAGTGTAATGAAAATTAATTCCATAACGAGCGAAGTAGCTAGGATTGCCCACAGGGTAGAAAAAGCCTTTCACAGAATATACAAAAAGTATTTGGCGCCGTTTGAATAGATGGGCTGATTTCAAGAGTCTGGGAGGCGCATATGCCCTTATAATTAATAATGATGATGATAATAATAATTATATTTATTACATGCCAACATCGATGTGATAAAATACAAATGTGAAAAAAGAACTACCTATATATAAAAAAATTGTTGTAAATGATTATAATACATAGGAATTGTTATTACGTCGAAGTCACTCTACTGACAGATTTGTCTGTTTCACTGAAGTTTATTCAATTCATTTCCAAAATATCCTTAATGTTTCACTGAATATATGAATAGTCTAGTAATATATGAATAAATTTCCAAGGATTATCAGAAAGACTCACAATGAAGGAAGGAGTGTGATATTCACATGAAAATATATTCGGAATTGAGTCTTTTTTAACCGACGAAAACAAAAAGGAAGGTTCTCTAGTCAACGCGTTTATTTTTTATGTATGACCACGCAGAAATTTTTACAGAGTAGTGCGATATTGATGGTTTTTTCATTGAATCGGGTATACTTCGAAATTGCTCCTATTTAAATTCTACCCCTAAGGGTGAGAGAATAGGAGATAATTGATTGTAACCCACTGGATTCTAACTTATACTATTTTTGCCGATTTTACAACGTATAACATTGTAATGGGTTATCCGAAGTACTTATATGATTATTTTTTCTTTGAATGGGGTATGCCACGAAGTTGGTCCACTTTGAATTCAAAAAGAAATCTACCACTGAAGGTAGAAAGATAGGGGATGATTGATTTTTCACCTGTAAGCCGATTCTGTTGAAACTTGGCACACATATGTTCTTCCGCTGACACTACAACATAATGGAGTCCAGATGGAGTTAATCTGATGATGGGGACGAAAAACAGTCGAGGAAACTCCCCTCGTGTTTGGGCTTATTATTTGTTTCCAACTTTTTTTTTCTTCTCATTACTAAATTCTTCTGTTTTCTAATTCGAGCAGCATTATGTGCAGGCCTACCCATGTTGGTATAAAAAAATGTTGTTTTATAGGTATTTATATTATATAAAGATTAATAGTTAGAGTAGGTAATTATATTATATAACAGTTTATAATTAAAGTGAGGTAGGTAACTAAATATTCTGAAAGTTATCAAGAAGTAAGTCTTTAGTAATTAGTAGAGTTTAGCCACAAAAAAATAAAAAATAAAAACTTTAACCGACGAAAAAAGTAACTGAAAAGCGAAAAGTCAAATACATCTTTTTAGACTTGATACTGAGCTCTTATACTAATGTAATCAACTCATTTTGAGTCAGCGCCAAACAAATAGTCAACACTGAATTACTTGAAAAAATAATCAAAACAAAAAACATAAAAATGCAGCGTGAAATCTCCAGCGATAAAAAATTACGTTCCGAAAATGTGCTCTCCTCAATACCACTCGCGACGTTTACCCTCATAGACGGAGAGCTGGCTACGAAAATGAAATATGATAACATACAAATTTTCACATAGGGGCCTTTCTTACTATCTGACAAGCTATAGCTCTCGAGGCAGAAGTCAGTCCCGAAGTGGAAGCGAGGGCGGGCGATCAAACGCGTTGAGCTTTATTCTCCTAGCGCTCAGATAACTCCAACTGGATAAAATATTTCAGGTTAGCCCAGTAGATGAGCTCTCGCCTTCAAACTACAGGAATCCGGGTTCGATCCCGAGCTGGGTCACGCATTTTTTTTATTTTCTATTGCATTCAAATCAACCAGAAAACCTCTATACCTCAGAACATTCACCCTCACAACCCCTCAAAACATAAAACCTCATTCTCACAGAGTATGATTCGCTCCACAGCGACCAAAGACTGGATTTTGTTTTTTGGCGTACTTTCCCCAGGAAATAGCGCTAATTTGTCGAACGAAGTATTATGTGTAAATTTCAATGATCAAATTACAGATCTTCACCATAAGCGAATAGCAGTTAGGGATATAAATCTTTATTTGACTTGAAATAATTTATTTTTATATACGGTATCGCAAAATATTGCGAGGCGCCCTCCCACTGCCTCTTCACAGGGGTGTAAGGGGCGTTTCCCCATGTTATCAAGTATTAGAAGGAATTTCAAAATGAAAAATGTTAACCTTTCAGAGTCAACGTGCGGACTACGAGTCCGCATGACTTAACGATGTTCTTCCATTAATGACGATTTCGGACGTCGCGTGCTCGCTAGCTTCATATATGAGGGTATTTCATCCAGTGCAGTTATGGCAGTTTTCTGGCGCACTGGGTTTGAATTGCAGAGTGTGAGTCCCCACGTTATACAAGTTGTTACAAATCTATAAGTAAGCTCAACTTTCAAAATATTACATTTCTATGGTGAATATTCGAAGGCGTAGAAGGGCCAACTAAAAATTAATTTCTCAAAATATTTGGAAATCCATTTTGAACTGACAATTGTCAGCTTGAAATGAAAATTGTCACTTTGAACGAAAATTGTCACTTTGAACTGATAATGTCACTTTGAAGTGACAATGGTCACTTTGAACTGACAATTGTCACTTTGAACGGACAATTGTCATTTTGAACCGACAATTGTCACTTTAAAGTGACAATTGTCACTTTTAAGTGATAATTCTTACTTTGAACAGACAATTCGCAATATGCAAGGAGTTTTGTGGAAATATCTGCCACTTTATCAACAGAGCAATAATACCGGATATCGATGACTCCTTAATTCACCTTTTCATTCATGAAATGATAGCGAACTTCGATATTTTTGCTCCTTTGATCAAACTGCATTTCGTATCAATTTGTCAAAGTGTGAACATTCAATTTTTTTTTCTTGTACGTTTTCACACATTTGTGACATTCATACTTATTACCCGACTACGGCGCAGCAAAAATGAGGGTTATGATTCTGACCGGTATGTATGTATGTTCATCTGTTCTCGCATAACTTCTGAACTACTTATCATAATTTGACAAATGAGGTATCATTGGAAGCGTCTTGATTGTACGCTGTTTATATGTCACGTCACATCAAAATGAATCTGGCCGCCCTCTAGAAAACATAAAGTCATGAATTAAAAAAAAATTAACCCGATAATCGGAAATACATTCTAAAATCACGCTTCAGATGTGAGCTAAACATATTTTCTCTCCAAACCTATTCAAAATACATATATAAAAAATATGTTTTTCATTATGGGCTATGGTACATATGTTAAAATTCAATAAAAAAAAACAAAACGTGTGTAATAATAATGACATGAGCTGGGGGTACCTCCACGCGGTTTATTACCTAGGTACATGTGAAACTATGAAACCTAAACAAAGAAAAATGTTAAGCAGCTCTGTAAATACTTCATCACAGAAGTATAACCCCAGAGTAATTTATATCAAAAGTAAGTTCAAACTCGACTACTGAAAAATCACTCTCTAAAAAGTTTGAAATAAAAATAAGTTCAAAAAACCAAAACTCGACTACAGAAAAAGTATGACATAAAAATAAGTTCGAAAACTAAAACCCGACTACTGAAAAATCACACTTTAAAAAGTATGAAACAAGAAAATATTCTGATCTGAAATTGTTATGTACAAACTATTCAATATTTATCATCTATTAAGTAAACAACTTACACGTAATATACAGGGTGAGTCAGAAGTACTCTGACGAACTTCAGGAGGTGATTTCTCACTATATTCTAATATGAATTGTCCTAATGAATATATGTCCGAAAACGCTTCGTTTCCAAGATAAAGGATGTTGAAGTTTTATTTTTATCTCAGTTTTTTTTTAATAACTTTCGAAATACTGATCTTAATTAAACGAAAATTGGAATTGAGAGGTTTTTGAGGTGTCGAATTCAAACCTGATGTTATTGATGCTCTCACTCGTAGGGGGCGCCACCTACACGTCTTTCTCTTTTTTGAAGATTCATAACTTTTTTGAGCGTACCTCTAGCACATTTTTCAGTACAAAAATCAATTCCTCTATCATATCTTCGTAAAAAAAGCTAACCCTGTTACAAGTCGCTATGAGCAACCGTTTTCTAGATATTTGGACTTGAAAGTCGATTATTTGATAATCGATGTGTGTTGAAGTTATTACCATTATTTTGCATTTTTCACAAGAATGCTTAGGAAATGAATTTGACGTTTAAGTTAGTAGTTTTTTTTTTATGGGGCGCCACCTATTCTATTTATTTTTACTCGTTTGAAATAGTTATTTCTGTATCAAGGGTACCAAAATCTGTATTTGAATATATAGAATAAAATAAAATGAAGGAAACTAAATTGAATTCAAATAAATTGTTCAAAGTGTCCACCTTCAGCAAAGATACAGGATTCAGTCTTCTAGTCATTGAATCTCGTACCCGCTTAAAAATTATTGGTGTGTTTCTTATTGTTTCACATGCGTCTACTATTTGGTTTCTTAGATCTCCCCCGTTCGCTACTGAAGTTTTATAAATTAGTGACTTCAAATGTCCCCAAAAATAAAAAAATTGCGGGATTAGATCTGGGGACCTCGGTGCCCACGCCTGGTGAGGTTCTTCTACACCGATCCATCGATTTGGATAGAGATTGTTGATGAATTTCTTGACTACAACGCTAAAATGGGCCGAAGCCCCATCATGCATAAACCACATGCGGATACGAATTTCTAATGGTACATTCTGAAGTAGTTCCGGCAATTCATTTTCTAAAAAGTCTCTGTAAGTTGCACCATTCAGTCGGAACGGAAAAAAGGAAGGACCCATCAAGTAATTATCAATTATTGCCGCCCATACATTTACAGAAAATTGATACTGATAATGTCTTTCACTAACTACGTGCGAATTTTCCAGAGCCCAAACATGGTTGTTATGAAAGATTGTGATAGAATTTGGGGTTAAGTTTGCCTCGTCCGTGAAGAGTACATATCTTAAAAATTGAGGATTTCCAGCCAATGTTCTCAAAAACCACTGACACATAGTAATGCGTTGGGAGAAGTCTCGTGGCAAAAGGGCTTGTACCCTTTGAATATGTTATGGATAAAATTGTTGATCGTGGATAATTCTCCAAACTGTAGACTTAGTGGAATTGAGATCTTCAGCAATAATTATTGTACTTGATTCTGGATTCTGCTCGAGAGCGTTCAACACAGCTTCTTCCAATTCTGGGGTTCGGACTGCTCGTGGTTTTTCAATAATATCAGCTGCCCTCTCAAAGCTACCTGTTTCTGCCAAACACGGTGGAGACTGGTAAATGTTTGAGCTGAAGGCGGTACTCGATTAGAAAACCGCTCCGGTAAATACGTCTTTCTTCGCGCGCATTGCCATCCGCAAGGCCATAAACGAAATGCATATCGGCTAAATGACCATTATTGTTTAAATAAGCCATTTTTCCAAAATTAGTCTTTCAAAACTAACAGAAACTTCAACAAAACAACAAAACGTTCAACTGTCAAATAATATGTAATCACCAAAACTACTTACTCAGGCGTCGAATTAATTTTCTAAGCATTCTTGTGAGAAATGCAAAATAATGGTAATAACTTCAACACGCATCGATTATCAAATAATCGACTTGAAATTTTCGAGTCCAAATATCTAGAAAACGGTTGCTTTTAGCGACTTGTAAGAGGAGTAGCTTTTTCAAGTAGATATGATAGAGGAATTTATTTTTTTACTGAAAAATGTGCTAGAAGTACGTTCAAAAAATGTATGAATCTTCAAAAAAGAAAAAAACTTGTAGGTGGCGCCTCCTACGAGTAAGAGCAATAATGACATCAGGTTTGAATTCGACACCTCAGAAATTATCTCAATACCAATTTTCATTTAATTAAGGTCAGTATTTGAAAAGTTATTTGAAAAAAACGAAAGTAAAAATTAAAACTTCAGCACCCTGTATCTTGGAAACGGAGCGTTTCCGGACATATATTTATTGGGACAATTCATATTAGAATATTGTGAGGAATCACCTCCTGAAGTTTGTCAAAGTACTTTTGAATCACCCCGTATTTGTGTTGAATATACCGAATCCATACACCAGTCAATTATAATCGCACTACATTAATTAAGCTTCAGCTGAATCCTACCCATCTAATTCCTACAATCGAAATATGCCCATATCAACTTCATATTTTTTATCGATCCGAACCATACGTTACTCGGCAATCAATAATATAGAAAAATCGAAGTACACAGTCTTGTTCACAACAAAAGTTCAATATAAATTGAACCAGAAAATGGTAGATCACAGGGGAAAAACAACTACTTTCCTGGCAAATACCACGCAGAACGTTGAATGATCTTTCACTTTCAATCAATAATAGCAACATCATTAAGCACCACTCTAATTTATCTACTCTAGGAATGTTGAGATCAAATTCATATACTTTGTGTCAAATACTGGAGAATACAATATACCGAATCCATACGCTAATCAGCCATGAATATTATTATAATTAACCCTCATTCTTTGGACGTGCAGATATAATTTTGATTTCAATGTCCGTTATCGATTAATAGTAATCAGATAACACAGCAGGTACCGAAGGTCGGCGGTTCGGACCGTTCCACGCGGGGCGATTGATCCGAACACCTGCAGGCACTTGACGTGAACACGCTGGGAGATTTTTATCAAAAAACACCAGGTTGGACCTTAGATTTCCTTATGGGAATTTACATGGAGAAATGGGTGATTTTGCGCACAACTATTGTTCTACTAAAGAACTTTCTTTTTCATAATACCTATCACATTGCAAACGTTCGCGTACACTGTCCTGAATATCATCGTTCCAAAAATATTCAATGAATGCTTTTTTGAAAGTTTCAAATTTAAAAAATGTATGTGAAACGGCTTGAACCCAGATCAATGGTACGATTTTTCAATATATATACGAAATTTCAAAGGGTACATTTCTCTTAATGGAAAAAATATTCAATTTGACCTAAAAAATCAATGGGACGTAGGCTAGAAGTATTATAAAAAATCTTCATTTTTTTGTTAAAAAAATTCAGTCTCTTTGGTTCATCATTAACCGAAACCACCTTTTCTCCTGTATTCAGAAGTTGTTTTGTACAAGATTCGAGACAATTTCTGTTACCAAATCGGCTACATCTACATGATTTCCTCGATTAAGAGCCGAAGTGTTGTTTCTGTCATATGACAATGGATTGTTATTACTAATGTCATTCAGTAATCTTTCTCTCGGTAAGTTATCTGTAGGTAGTGAAAACTGTTTCTCACAATCCATTCTCATATGAACACACCCTATCTTATTTGAAGAATTCCTTGTCAGAGATGACAGTTGTCTGTCAACATTTGCCATTTCCAAATTTCCATTCATCACTTGAATCGGAGATTGAACATCCAGTGGCAAAAACATTTCTGGGATCGATTTGGTTCTTTTTGTATCAGACCTTATGGCTCCAACTTGATCAGGCTACAAAATAATTTTCTGTATGACCCGGTGTTTGGAGGTCGCTATCATTTGCTTGATGTCTCGTCACATTTACATATTGTTCACCAACGTTCTTGGATGGGTGATTATATCCTGCTTGGTTTGAATCCATCTTGAAAAAATCCCCCGTAGAAAAGAACCACCAGTTGGGAGCCAGTTGTAATGCTTTTAAAAAAATAGACAGGTTCGTTGTCTTTTTTTCATTCCAAAATACAGCACATCCAGTCAAACGAAACTCTAAAAAAGGATACAAGATTAAGTTTTTCTTCATATAACTACTTATGAATTCATTTGAAATACACACATAATCAATTGAATAACAACTTACCTAATACCAGGGATTACTCCTAAATCAGTTGAGTTGAACTGTACGGAATAATTGGGCCAAAAACCTATTAGAATTCGAAGGAATATCAGTATTGTATTTCTTCTTGGAGAAAACAGTTGGTCGTTGTTCATGTTTCCAAGAGTTACATATATGACATGAAGCAGGATGAGTCCTAAATATTCTGCTACATAATAGAATATCGTAAAAGTGTAAAAGATAATATTCATTTTCTTTGTTTTAATACATTGTTTCTTATACAACCCGGCACAGCAAGCAATGTCATGTTTATTTATTGTAGAAAAAATGGTAATCTGTAATTTTTTGACAATCGTAATGGTCTAACAATCGAACTTCTTTGTAGTACAGTCCAATTTAGATTTTCGTCCTTTCAAAATACGTTTTGGTAGTGTTGAATATTAGTTAACATTTCTGGGTTTTTCACACTTTTAGTAGGGAAAATATTCTTCATATTCACAGAAAAGGAAATCGAACAATCAACTACTATTTCCTTATATTAATCGTGGACTATCCCGATACTGATGCAGTCGTCGAATGAAAGTAGGAGATTTAAGCCGGTTCTGGGTCTCCCCCCACCACTATGAAGTCACGTGTGACCTTGAATGGTTGCAGATGTGCAATGTGTGTGTGCTTGACCTTGAGATTTGACTTTGAGATTTGTCATTGAGTTTTGACATTGGGTTTTGTCGACTTTGAGATTCGACTAGAGTTTTGACCTTGAGATTCATAACATTAGGTTTTGACTTTGAGATTAGATCTTGAGTTTTGATGTTGGGATTGTTTCGGCAACCTTAAGATTTGATCTTGATTTTTGTTTGTTTGACTTTGACTAATGTTGTGGTGTAGGCATACATATTCTGTTTGGTCATGACCTTCATGAATCCTTGCACTCTCCAAGCGAAGAGGACATTCATCCTGTGAGAGAGCTAGGAGTGAACTAGGAGTATTGATGAGTGTGTTGATGGTCAAGTGCGCAATGACCTTCACACTCCCATCCACTGGAAATGGGGTGGAGGTGTCTCTTACAAAATGTGTGGAGTCGTTGATGAGAAATCAGATGTTAGATAATATCATCAGAGTGAATGCAGAGTACGAGAAGTTTCTCAATTGAGTCAGTGTATTTTTTTATGAGGTGAAATAATCTATATTTTTTCATACAGTCTTACTATGTCTTTTTTTCCAAAAGTTGTGGATTTGAAGAAAATCAATTCTTCAATACTTGAAAAGAGGGTGGGAGCTCTTGAACAAAGACCAATATCATCATTACCCATCGGCAAAGCTTTCAATATAATTTGTATGACGATTTGCATAACCCGATATTGGTGATCTATTCTGATGGCATTACGTGATGATAATGATACTTTCTTCAAATCATGGTTATCAAAAAGTATTTCAGATGAATTCAATGCGGACAGTGTCAGTTGCATAAATGCTTCAGATTTCGAATATACAATAACATATTTGGGTCCGAGTCCACAAGTAGCAGGGGGCTTAAGAACTCGACCTCTAGTAGAATACAACTTCATTGAATGATAATATTGTTTATATGTTAAAAGTTAGGATATAGTGATTTTATGTTGAATATAGATATTTCTCCATTGAAAAATAACATTCAGTGTAGAAGTAATATATTTGGAGCATTAAATTTTTTGTCATGTAAGTAAAATTATTAGAATATCAAAGGAATATATTAACAATTCTTTTTTTTTTTTTGTTTCAGTTTTCAATATGTGGATGCATTACTCGGGTCAATGTTTGACGGAAGCCGTGGACATCAATACAGCCATCGAGAGATTGAACTCCTACTTGAATGCCTTGAGTCAAGATGTCCTCCATGCTACAGTCTATGATTCAAATGTTTGCTTCGATCAAGATGAAATCCAAAGATGTGCACATTTATCCGAGAAGTACGTCAAGGGTACTTTGTGAGTAATTCAGTCGAAGAGCCTTGAATTTGCAACAATTCTGTGAAGAAATGATCAAATTGGATCTGGAAGGATTTCTCCACACCCTTTTACCATTCCTACCTGATGATTCCAACTATATGATGAATATGATGATGAATATGATAATGTATATATTTGATATGAAATAAAACATATATTTTCAAAATCTTGTTTATTTATTTTCCGATCACACATAAACATTATTGATATACTTAAAAATATTCAGATATAGTACAAAAATAAAATATTGAACATTTCAAAGTGAATTACAAACAGAGCCATCCAATGCATTGTAAGTCAAGAGGGTGTCGTGTATAATAAGTGCATAGACTTTGGTGTTGCCTGGAAATTTAGTTTTTCTTGTTTCGAACTCCAGCTTGATATCCACTGTGGATGATTTTGTAGCATTCGGTTGATGTGAACAATCAATGATGAATAGGGGATTCTGTTGAAATGCCTCAAGGTCCATAAGAGGTTCACTCATATCTTTGTCATGATAACTACGTTTACTCATTTTTTTCAAGCTGCGTGATCTTGAATATGCGATGAGGGAATGCCCCATTCTCTTAATAGCCTCTCGATCCATTTCTGGCGTAAAATCCATCTTAGTTTTTTCGGGTGATTGGAAGAGAGGGAAACTCCAAGCATAAGTGTCCACGAACAACTGTATTGTATTTCTGCTCACGTTCATAATTATACATAATTTTTTCGACTGCATGTGTACCTTTCCGGAAGTAATGGACCAACTCCACTGGTGGGAGTAAATCTCCAAAACTGTCGAAATATGTTGCAACTCTTCAAATTTTCCTATATGCCACCCAATGTGTTCCTCGACCGCTGGATCCATCCAAATTGATGATGGCTGTTTCATGATTACGTGGTCCTGAGGCTGGCAAATTATCACGCATGAACACACCACGAAAATGTGGAATTTTCAATTGTTTGGCATAATATGTAAGATCTATATCTGTGAGAGATTTAAGAGGTAGGACATCAATTAGTTATTTGATGTATATGGTTTGAGGTAGATACCGAGGCTTTTGCGATATGGTTCCAAGGATATACCCCTACCCTTTTTTCCTAAAGCTATCGCCTCCATCTTTCTGTTATGATGTTTTACCTCTTTCAGATCATTTCTGCTCGCACTTGCCGAATTTATAGCTCTGCTTATACCTGCGGCAGCACCGGCCAAACTACCCAATGCAGACAATCCAGCAAAAATTGGTATCAATGGTAAAATTCCAACAACTTTCGGAATAGGTATTATGCGGGGTGTGCGAATTTTCTCCTTTCCGCCTGCTGCTTTCAAATATTTACGTGCTGCTTTCGATGCCATTGTTGTGGCCATCTTTCTATTGTTTGTCACGAATTGATAACCTCCAGCTTTATGTTATTCATCCCGAACTTTTCGTACGATTCCTGCTCCGAATGCTACTTTTCTGATTTATTTCGTCTATTTTTCTTCAATTCATTTTTTCTCCTTCGTTTGACATTGTCCACATTACAACCCATACCAGAACGCCTTTTTGCCTTCATTATGTTGGTGACGAGTAAAGCGGCTGCTCTCTCACGAATGCTTGCGTCCTTCGATTTGACCCTATCCCAAGCACTGTATTCAAGTTGTTTGTCTGCTTTATGTCTAGCTTCAATATCGTCGAGATTCTCCGAATATTGAATGTCGTGTGTTTTACAAGCCCTATCCAATTTATTGATGCCTGGATCGTTGCGTGCCAATCGTTTTTGTAATTTAGTTCCGGGTCCACAATATTGATATCCTCCAGGTAATGCAATTCAAACGGCAATTTATTTATTAAAGAATTTACAAATCCTCGACCTTTTTTTTATTATTCGATCTGTTGCTTTTACGTCTGCTCCGTGTGGTGGTAGACATTTAAATGAAACATATCTCACACATATTGCATCAATAAGTGTCGAACCGTCAAACAATGCGCATTGTCAAGCAAAAAGAAGAGTTTGCAGTAAATAATTTGGATGAGAAAATCGGGACTGGATTAAATGGGGCGAACTCATTGAGAATTGTGGAAAGACAAATGCCATGATATCTCTACTGACATATCCACAAGGATTGCGAGTAGGAGATTTAAGCCGGTTCTGGGTCTCCCCCCACCACTATGACGTCACACGGCCTTGACCTTGACCTTGAAGTTTGACCTTGGGATGTGTGTTGGTAAAGTTTGACCTTGAAATTTTGACCTTGGAATTTTGCCTTGGAAAGTGTTCAGGGTTGTGACCTTGACTTTGTCCTTGAAGTTCGACCTCGAGATTTGTGTTGGTAAAGTTTGACTTGAAAGTTTGACCAAAATTTTGAAATTTTGACCTTGAAATGTTGACTTTGAAATTTTGACCTTGAGATGTTTGTGGTCGTGTTCATGG